>SJXQ01001536.1:161165-182917 GCA_006408695.1 Aepyceros melampus | reverse complement strand
GTGATGCAAGCAAGGATGCCCCGGCAGGGCTGGGTGGGTGGGGCGGGGACTGCTGCTGGGGCAACCCCTTCTTCCCCAGGAGTAGGAAGAGCATAGTATATGGAGTCGGGACACACACACGCGCGTGCGCAAACACACACACACACGCAAACACATCTGGGCTGAAACTGCCATTACCATTTGCTTGCTGTGTGTTTTAGAGCAGGTTTCCAACCTTTTGGGCATAGGATATGAACTCAGGACACACACACACACACACACACACACACACACACTGGACTGAAACTGACATTACCACTTGCTTACTGTGTTTTTCAGACCTGCGGTCTCCAACCATTTGGGAACCAGGGTCCAGTTTCGTGGAAGACAATTTTTCCACAGACCAGGGGCGGGATTTCAGGATGATTAAAGTGCATTTGTTTGCTATGCATGTTATTTCTAATCTAATGCGGCTGCTGATCTGACAGGAGGTATTAGTCCAGGGCCCGGAGGTTGGGAACCGCTGTTTTAGACCACTCTCCTAAGCTCTTAGATTCTCATCTGCAGAAAAGACTTTGGCATGGGGTGATGGGGGTGGGGGGGGGGAGCTAAAAGTGAATCAGGTGTCAGGTGGAGACTACAACTAGCCCAGTGCCTGACCCATAAGCAATGTTCTTTTCCCCAGAACGGTGTTTCTGGGCTGGGGACAGTGAGGGTTCGTGGAGTTAAAAAAAGAAAACAAAAGCCAAACAAACAAAAAACAGGAGATCAAGCGTCCTAAGAGGTGGGTAACAGATTCAGCCTGTTATTCAAAGAGTGATGGTTCAGGCCCAGCCAACACCATCCCCCTCATCTCAGAGCTCGTGAGAAAACCACAGGGAATGGCTGAGAGATATGAGCCAAAGGAGCAGGACAGAGGTTAAGGAAAAGGACAAGAAAGCCCAACAGCTATCAGAACATTTTCAGTATTTCCATCCACTTTTGATTTTATAGCCCAGGGCTATGTCTCATGCGCAGGCTTCGCAGATGGCATAGCGGTAAAGATTCTGCCTGCCAGTGCAAGAAATGCAGGAGACCTGGGTTCGAGCCCTGGGCCAGGAAGATCCCCTGGAGGAGAAAATGGCAACCCACTCCAGTATTCTTGCCTGAAGAATTTCATGGACAGAAGAGCCTGATGGGCTGCAGTCTACAGGGTCACAAAGAGTCAGACCGACTGAGCTCACAAGTTCACGTGTCTCATGAGCAAAGTGCACACCCTATGATTAAAGCCTTGTAGAAACGGGCACCTAAAAGATTTCAAGGAATCACTTAAGACAGAAAGACAGCTTCCCCTGACATGCTCATGTCAGCGATCAGTGCCTTTGTGGGTCAGCACATTAATTCAAGCCAAATCCATTCTGCTTTCATTTCAGCTCTTTTCTCCTTTAGTTCTCTTTGGGTGCTAGCTTGAAAGTGAAACGTGAAACTGAAAGTGTTAGTCGCTCAGCCGTGTCCACCTCTCTGCAACGCTATGGACTGTAGACTGCCAGGCTCCTCTGTTCAAGGGATTCTTCAGGAAAGAATACTGGAGTGGGTGGCCATTCCCTTCTCCATGAGAAACCAGGGATCCAACCCAGGTCTTCTGCATTGCAGGCAGACTCTTTATCATCTGAGCCACCAGGGGCACCCCATTACACACCCTGGGTATGTGGCTCGTGGACAGTGGTCATGCACTGCACTGGTGATTATAATCAGTGATGGTAGCATGCAGTGTCCTGTCTCGGTATTCTGGATGGTACAGAGATGGCTGCACCTCTCTTTACTGCAGGGATTCCCCAGCCTCTGGGATCTAAAGATCTGAGGTGGAGCTGACATAATAATAAGAAAGTGCACAATAAACGGAATGGGCTTGAATCATCCTGAAACCATCCCCTCTGCCCCGGTTGGTGAAAACAGTGTTTTCCAAAAAATGAGTTCCTGGTACCAAGAAAGTTGGGGACCACTGCTCTACTGAGCTGCGATACACTAGAACTCATCTTTTCCAATCACCCGTTTAGCGCTGGAATTAATATTGCTCATGATGGGTAGCCATCCAACTCCTGCTTGGGCTCTTCCTGTGACTGGAAGCTTTCTGCCATCCCCCCACCCTCGCAAAAAAGCCATTTCATATAAGGCTCCAGTGCTGAGTCTAGAGACCTATAAATTCCTAATATGTATGTATGTAATAAGGCCATTCATTGATAGCTCAAACTGTTTTCATTGATTAGTCCATTGGTTAGAAACCTTTCCCTCCTTAACTTTTATGCTGTCTCACTTGGAGCTGCTCTAATGTTAATATTGGCAAGTCTCTCCAGGCTGAACATTTCTGCTTCCTTCAAACATTCTTTCTACTGCTTTGTTCCCAGACCTGCCCTACCTGCTATATCTTGGTTTCTCTCATCTGGACAGTGATCCCTGCAGAATGTGACATCTGTAAATACCACATTTCCAGTGTTCCCTTGAACCAAAACTCTTTTTATTCAGGGATCTATATGTATATTAACATAGCTCAAGCAGTGCATTTAGGTATATACATGAAAATATGTTCCAAGCACATAAGACAAATTTGCAGGAGACAACTAGGAGAGGGCTGATGGGGTTCATTCCATATGGATTCTAAAGACCAACACTAGAGACACAAACCCCAGGAGGGCAGAAAATTGTGTGAAGCAGGCACGGACACCCTGAGGTCAGCACCTGAGGTCTGATGTTGGTGCAGCAGAAGGTTGAGGGTACAGATGACTCTTGGCAAAGTCACAGAGAAAGCTGTTTGACTCAGAAGCCCCTGAGCCTCTTCCTTCCTCCCTCCTGATTTAGCAGATGAGATGGAAAAGGGACCAACTTTCAGTTCAGTTGCTCAGTTGTGTCCAACTCTCTTCGACCCCATGGACTGCAGCACACCAGGCTTCCCCGTGCATCTCCAACTCCTGGAGCTTGCTCAAACTCATGTCCATCGCGTCACTGATGCCATCCAACCATCTCATCCTCTGTCGTCACCTTAACCTGGCTTTGAATCCTTATTCTCCCAGGCTGTGTGATGTCAGACAAATGCCTTTCCCGCTCTGAGCCTCTGTTTCATGATCTGTGTCATGGGAACAAGGACATCTCCCTGTCCAGGTGGCTATGATGATCAAGGAAAGCAACAGAGTCCCTGGCACAGCTCTGGAAGCATACAGGGACACAGAATGGGGCTTGCATTCTCCACCCTGAGGAATCTCCACCCTCTTTAGAGCAGCTGCATTGAGCAAAGGCCTTAGATCAGCAATTGACAACCCGGTGTGGGCCCGTGAGGCGGATGATTCCACCCATGGGGGTGCTTGTCTGCTAAGGTGTTAAAGAAATCTTACGCTATAGGCAGGGGGTGGCTGTGATGCTGGTGGTGGCATTTGATTTTATTTCTTACCAAGCAGCTTTCATGAAGGCTCTGAAATAGCTGCTGCCCCCTCTCCCTCTCCCTCCACCACCTGCTTTCTCCTTCGAGGTGGGACTTAAAAGATGCCATCTACAAGCTCACAGTGACTGCTAGTGTGTCTCAGCTACAGGGCAGTATTTTCTTTGGCTGGACTACACAGCATGTGGGATCTTAGTTCCCCAACCAGGGATCAAATCCATGCTCCCTGCATTGGAAGTGCAGAGTTTTAACCTCTGGCCCGCCAGGGAAGTCCTGACAGGGCAGTATTTTCCGTGGAGTGATTTGGCGAGGGTTGCAGACATATGGGCAGAAACCAGGTTTCCTTATTTACTAAGCTAATCTCAAGAGCTGCTATTCCAATACCTTTTGCAAGTGTGTGTGTGTGTGTGTGTGTACTGTATGTAATGGGAACCATCAATATGTCAGTTTGGGTTTTTTTTAATCCATTTATTCAACAGCCCTTTACCTGTCATATTATGGTCTAAGCACTATATTAGAGGCTGAGGAGAGAAAGATAAATAAGATCCTGCATCTGAAGGAAGAGAGAGATGTCAGCAGACGTATTCTAGACGCATCCAGTCTATGTCAGTCAAACATACAAGTAAGGGAAGCCAGAGCACCAAGGAGGGAGAAGAGAACACTCCCCTGGAGCAGAGGAATCCAGAGGGCCTCCCAGAGGGAGTGCCACATGCTTGGGACCTTGACAGGTGAATAGAAGTCTTCCCAGCGCTGCAACAGAAACAAGACACGTGAAACAGAGCAGATTGCAGAAGACTGAGAGTTGTGGGCAGGCACATTTTTTGGGGAATGAGCATACCTGAAACTTGGGGGGATAGTGGAGTGCCAAGCAGAAGGGGAGACCTAAGGAGTTCAGGTCCCGTTTGGGAAGAATCTTAGTCAAGGAACGTGAGCTGAAGAGGAGGGACTGCAAGCATCTGGATAGAAGATGTACAGAGAGTAGCTGTGGGGGTGGAGACAAGAAAGGCTGGGCTCCAGATAACGTGGGTCAGAAAGAATTTGCAGGACTGGTGATGGATTGGGTGGGGGTGGGGCCCTCCAGAGGAGGGAGAAGTCGCTAAGGACTCTGAGGTTTCTGGTTTTGGAGATCAGATGGATCCAATAACGTCATTGCTAACCACGATAGAGAACTTAGGGGGAGGAGCAGATTCTGGGGGTGGGGCGGGTGTTAGATAAACAACAGCAAGGGGCATGTCTCCCATCAGCTTCAAGGACATTGCTCTGCCCTGGCCTCAGAATGAACAAGAACTCCACAATGCCCTTGAATGACACCCGCTAATGTGATGTCTTCGTTAGGACCTGAGAGAGTCTCCATGAGGCTTCGGGACTCTCCCTTTGGCTGCAGGCTGGGGCTCCCCTGAGTCACGCTGGGTGTCAAGGTGAGGAAGCACAGAATAGTGGTTAAAACTATGTGCTCCAAGATCAGGAAGTCTTGGGTTCAAATCTCCCCTCATCACTAACAGACTGTGTAATCCTAGGCAGTTTATTTAATCTCTCTTGAGCCTCAGTTATTATCTGTAAAATGGGTATAGTAATAGCATCCATCCAATAGAGTAGCAGTGGGCTTTCCAAGTGGCACAGCAATAAAGAATCTGCCTGCCCGTGCAGGAAACAAGGATTCAGTCCCTGGGCAGGAAGATCTCCTGGAGTAGGAAATGGCAATCCACTCCAGTACTCTTGCCTGAGAAATCCCATGGACAGAGGAGCCCAGAGGGCTACAGCCCAGGGAGTCGCAAAGAGTCAGACATGACACCCAGTACAACAGAGTAGTGAGGGATTAGATGAGTTAATTAATTTAAGACACTCAGAATAGTGTCAGGTACGTAGTAAGAACTCACAAAGGAACATGGTAACAGTATACTTTTTCCTTTAAAAATATTATTATTATTATTATTTGGCATGGAGACATCTTCAGCAGACAAGGACCAATTTCCTACAGCTTCCTGTGTCTAGGCTTCTTCCAGAAGATCCCATCATGGTTGAGGCAGCAGTCATAAAGCACTGCTGCCCCTTACGTACAGACCAGGCTCCTGGCCATGTCAGCAGGACGTGCCTCTGGCCGGGGTCCTGGACATGAGATGGGCTTGTGATGATTGCTCATGGGTCTCTGGCCAGGTCCTCAGTCCTGGAAAGGCTGCTGGTCAGGGTCAGGAAATAGAGCAAGACCATCTGACCTGGCGGCCGAGCCACCTCCTCCTCTGAATGCAGGTGAAGTATGTCCTTACTTCTCTGAATCCTAAGTCTTCTCTGCAGGTCCCTTGTGAGATGTCGAGACTGCTTGGCTTCAGTCCAGGGAATGGGTGCTCTAAGGTTGTGTTGTCCAAGCCCAAAGTTATGCAGCAGCCCAAAGTGACCTTGAACATGGACAGGCATCCATGCTGCCCTGGCCGCACCCACTGTGTTGATAGCCAGATGATCTTCTGTGGGACTCTCTTAGGCAGAAAATTATTCCTGCCCATTCCTCCGCCTTCACACTGGAAGCCAGAGGATCTGCAGCAGAAAATATGTTTCCCTTGAAATCAGAAAAAAGGTCCCCCTATAAACTGCCCCTGTCCACTTTCCTCATCTTGCCCCCCATAGATTTTCTTCTGGGCTAGTTTTACTAAGGAAGCAAGTATGAATCCGGATGTTGTATAAAGGGAGAGGAATAATAAAGCAGATACACCAGAAGCACCATGGTTTTGGAGTCAAAGGAACATCAGTTTGAGTTCCAGCTTTACCTTTTACTAACTCTGTGAGCTTGACATGCTGTTCAATGCTGCTAAGCCTCTATTTCCTCATCTGAAAGTGGAAATAACAGGATCCTCTTCTATATAATGCTATTGTATCAAGTAAGATAAATAAAAATGCTGCTTTGTTCCTCTGATTTTTTTACCAAAATATATGCAGTTTGACTTTTATACTTAATTTAAGTGCCTTACGTTCCTAAGATAGTGTTTAGATGACCTCCTTCTAATTTCTCCTGTGTGCCTGCAAAATCAACTACTCTGACCCCATCACCACCTGCCCATGTATGACCCATTCTTCCAAGCCCAGCTCTAGAATCAATTCCTCTTTGAATTCCCCTCCTCCTACACACACACACACACACACACACACACACACACACACACTTCTGGAAGAGAGCACATCTACTCTCTATGAATTCCCACAGCAATTTATCACATCTCCTGGTGGTCAATACTTTTTATTACTATCTTGCCTTGCAGCAAGTGTGTGGACTATAAGTTCTGGTCCAGCCACAAATCCCATTATGACTTTAAGCTCTTCGAGGATGAGATTTGCGGTTCGGTTCAGTTCAGTTGCTCAGTCGTGTCTGACTCTTTGCGACCCCATGAATCACAGCACGCCAGGCCTCCCTGTCCATCACCAACTTCCAGAGTTCACTCAGACTCACGTCCATCGAGTCCATGATGCCATCCAGCCATCTCATCCTCGGTCGTCCCCCTCTCCTCCTGCCCCCAATCCCTCCCAGCATCAGAGAATTTTCCAATGAGTCAACTCTGTGCATGAGGTGGCCAAAGTACTGGAGCTTCAGCTTTAGCATCAGTCCTTCCAAAGAAATCCCAAGGCTGATCTCCTTCAGAATGGACTGGTTGGATCTCCTTGCAGATTTGTGGTAGGTGTATCTTGAAGTCCCCCAGGATACTTGATGTAAGGTGAGCACCAAGAAATCATATCCAGTGAATGGGGCAACTGATGCTCCATGTCTTCACTGCCATGATCCATCATCATTCCATCTGCCTTTCTTCTCCAAATTCACCTCAGAACAAGAGACACACTCATTTCTTACAGGTATCCAACGACCTAAAAGAATATATGGTATCCAGGCTTTCCTGGTGCTCCAGAGAAAATGAAGGCGAAGACTCTGCACACCCATGCAGAGAGCCTGGGTCAATCCCTGGTCAGGGAACTAGGTCCCCACATATTGCAACTAAGACCTGTGTGTGTGTGTGTGTGTGTGTGTGTGCTCAGTTGTGTCTGACTCTTCAACCTCATGGACTTCTCTGACCACCAGGCTTCTTGCACCAGGCTTCTCTGTCCATGGAATTTTCTAGGCAAGCCAAAATAAATAAGTAAATATTTTTAAAAGACTGTATGATATCCAACTATATCTATAAGAACATGCAGTACCCAACTTCCACTTGCTGTCTCATGAGAGATATTAACTTGACAACCAAAACTGAAACGCCTTCAGTCTTCCTACCTCTCCCACCTGCTCCTTCGGCTTATTTTCCAGCACAGTGGGAATCTGACCCCATATCGTGGGGGTGTGTGTGTGTGTGTGTGTGTGTCTGTGCATGTTCTCAAGCACACACATCTCACTTCAATGAGATAGAGTTAGTGCTGGAATGATTAAGACTTCGGGGGGATATTAGGGTAGGATGAAAATCCCATGGACGGAGGAGCCTGGTGGGCTGCAGTCCATGGGGTCGCTAAGAGTCAGACATGACTGAGCGACTTCACTTTCACTTTCCTTAGGACAGGATGAATATATTTTCATGAGGGAAGGATATTAATTTGGGGGATTGGAGGTTAGACTGTTAAGAATGGTGTATGTATTCCAGTCAGCAGACTGGAAGTTCTGAACCCCAATACCTCCACTGTGACTTTATTTGGAAATAGGGTCATTGCAGATGTGTTAGTTAAGACAAGGTCATGCTGGAATCGGGTGGGACCCTAATTGCTGGAATGATTAAGACTTCGGGGGGATATTAGGGTAGGATGAAAATCCCATAGACGGGGGAGCCTGGTGGGCTGCAGTCCATGGGGTCGCTCAGAGTCGGACACGACTGAGTGACTTCACTTTCACTTTCCTTAGGACAGGATGAATATATTTTCATGAGGGAAGGATATTAATTTGGGGGGTTGGAGGTTAGACTGTTAAGAATTGTGTATGTATTCCAGTCAGCAGACTGGAAGTTCTGAACCCCAATACCTCCACTGTGACTTTATTTGGAAATAGGGTCATTGCAGATGTGTTAGTTAAGACAAGGTCATGCTGGAATCGGGTGGGACCCTAATCCAACATGAATGATGTCCCTGAAAGGATAAGATAAGTACACAGGGAGGAGAAGGCCATGTGACGATGGAGATGGTGGTATGCACCTGTGAGCCAAGGAATGCCAAGGAATTCTGGTAAAGCCCAGAAGCTAGGAGAAGCAAGGATGGGTTCTTCCCTACAGATTACAGAGGAAGTATGACTCTTTCCACACTTTGGACTTTTAGCCTCTAGAACCTAGCCAATAAATTTCTGTTGCTTTAAACCACCCAGGGTAGAGGACTTTGTTAGGGCACCCCCTTGGAAACTAACACACCCACTGTCCTTCCAGCCACTGGAGTGACCTGGCCTCCTCTCTCTTCTCAGCCACCATCCCAGCCAACATGCCCTCCCATCCTGTCTCTCCTATCTACCTTCTCTGACTTATTCCAATCATCACACCCTTAATTTAGTCTTTCTTCTGTACATACCTGGATTATATTAAAAAAAAAAAACCAAAACCTTCAAGTGGGTGTTCCTGTTACAGGTTCCATCAAGCTTAAGTGTCCCTCCAATTCATCATCCACCCCGCTGTCGGACACATTTTCCAAAGTATCATGCTTTCCTTGATTAAATCCCTGTAATGGTCCTCTGAGTCTTCAAGACATTGACAAATATGTTAAAGCACCTCTATTTAGCTCAAGACCCTTCACAATGAGGACTGCAATCATCGTTCTAGAATCACCTCCTACCCCCAAACTCAGGCACCCTCTTTGTTCCAAGCCTACTGAAATATTCCAACATCAAATGACTTGTCTAAACAATAAGGGCCTTCACATACCATTGCCTCTGCCTTCAACTTTACTCCTTTTCTTCCCTTATCCAACCTTAGCTCCTACTTTGAAAGGAGCTGAGATATCACTTGGTTCTGGAGGTCCTTTCTGAACCTTCCCCCTCCCACTCTAAACTGGATGCTCCCTCTATCCTTTCATGCTATTCACCTTGACCCAGCACGTTTCTATCCCTAGACTAAGCTCTTTGGGTGCAGGAACCATCTATCTCACCAAAGCCAACATAATCACAGAGCAGGAGCCCAACACATAATGATCCCGTTTTATTTTGTTTATTTTACTTATTGACTTTCAACCCTTATTTTTATTGTGTGGGGCCAGGCCATGTGCTAAGTAAGAACTTACATGCATCATTTCCTTCCCTCCTCTCACCAGTCCTATCCATTTAGCATCATTATCTTCCCATTATGATCAAGGAGGCTGATTCAGAGAGATGATATCACTGCCCACCACACTCAGCTAAAAGGTGGCAGAGGAGCAAGCCTAGGTCAGGCACCCAGACCCCATCGCACTAGCTGGAATGAATGAAGGGACAAGCCATTGAACACTGGAGAAGTCTCGCAATTAAAAGTCATTGCCCGCAGTTCATCAGAAAGCAAATGGAAACCTCTCTAGTTCCACTTGCCACTTCAGTATCAACTTGCTTCTTGTCAAAGAGACAGAGAGCCATCCTCCCATGGTCGAGGGAGCTACAGTCCCCATCTGTCACGCCCAGCTACGGGTGTCTGTGTCAGGGAAGGGAAAGACTGAACACAAATGTTATCAACACCAGCAGAGGCAAATGGGGAGCTATTTTATCAACCTCAGCACAGAACATCAACCGGAGCCAGGGCTGCACCCTGAGCCTTATTTTCAGTGTCTGGTGGTGAACAGAGGCCTGAGAGTGGAGGCGCCCTCATCACACACACAAACCCACCCCGCACCTTGTTGGAGGCAAAGATGAATTAAAAACACAGGCTGCTCGGGGAGAGATAAATCAATTTTCATCAGAGCGGCGCCCCTGACACCACCCTGACAAATCAATATATTTCTCCATAATGGAGTCACTAAAGCTGCAACCGAGTCACTGAGAAACACAAAGCTGGCTCATAAAGAATATCGCCAAGTAATAGAATATCCAAATCTGAATTTCAATTATCCACCTTCAAGGGCATGCTGATGTCTTCAGGAGGGGAGTCTATCAAAAATTCATGGGGCCTGACTTCACTGCCCCCAGTCAACAGTTCTCTGGGCAGCCAGTGATACCACTGCTCCAAGGTGGCAGAGGTGAGCCTCAGCCAGCCAATGAGAGAAGAATCTAGAATCCCCTGGAATGTGGCCCTCTCCAAGGGGGATGAGAAGCTCTGAGCAGACAAGCCTGTGGGCTAAGATAATTGCTGCTGACTCTAGAACTGGAGAGAAGACTCACAGCTGCAAGGGTGGGTTCTAGACTGGCTCAGTGGATTCCACCTAGATGGAGCTCCTGAGCTCAAACCAAACTGGTGCCATGACCCAGAAACCCAGCAGAACCCCTTAGACTTTTCAGGGTGGGAGGGAGCTGACTCACGGGAATGGCAGTCAGCTTCTTGCAAGCATCCTTTGTTCAATGGAGATGTCCCTAGGAGTCACCTTAGGCATACACCTGCTTCTCACTCAGATCTCTGAGTCATCATGACAGCGACAATGAACACAGAGGTCACATATTGGCTGCGAGCCTGGAGCCAACAGCCACGAGAGTCTAGCTCTGAACCCTGGAGCTGCCCCATATAACTGGAGTAGTCTTGCACACCTCCATTTTCCTATCTATGAAATTCAACCATGGAATCTTACCTCCGAGGATTGCTGTCACTCTGGCTTTTATTAAAGGTTCCTTGGGCCGGGGATCATTCACAGCTCTTTAGAGAAGCTCTTTATTCTATCTAAGTCAGTTGTTATCACAACAACTTGGTAAAGTTGGTGTTATTTTTCTCACCATTTCGCAGGTAAGGAAATTGAGGCACAGAGCTTAAGTAAACACAATAATACATGGAAAGTGCTTCACACAATGCCTGAAACCTTGAAGAAACTCAATGGGTGTCATCACCTGCTGAGACAATAATATTTAATACACTTTCTAAGTAGTTTAAAAGCTGCTTCACGCACCTAGGCATCATTGATCTGTACAATAGCACTTTTTAAATACAGATTACTATGAGAGTCTCACAAGAGGTCTGTTGACCCCTCTGATGCATATCCCTGAGCGATGCTAGAGAAAGCTGGTGATACCATGTCTCTATTTCTATTCTTTCAATAGATTCTCCATACCTTCTCAATAAAGTTCAAACCTCTTAACCTCATGGTCAATGATCCCGTTGATCTGTCCATGGCTGGCCTGTCCAGCCTCAGTTTCCAGTCCTCTCCAAGTCACAATTTACATTCCAATTACCCCCCAGATCTTTCAGGGACAGGGAAACTATGTATGTCATCTCCTCTGCTGATAATGGCCTTCCTTCCCAGGTCTGGAAAACACCTTCCTTTGTAATTAGAGTCACTTCCCTTGCAAAGCCTTCCCTGAGTCCTAAAGCAGATTTGCACTATGATCCCGTTGATCTGTCCATGGCTGGCCTGTCCAGCCTCAGTTTCCAGTCCTCTCCAAGTCACAATTTACATTCCAATTACCCCCCAGATCTTTCAGGGACAGGGAAACTATGTATGTCATCTCCTCTGCTGATAATGGCCTTCCTTCCCAGGTCTGGAAAACACCTTCCTTTGTAATTAGAGTCACTTCCCTTGCAAAGCCTTCCCTGAGTCCTAAAGCAGATTTGCACGCGTGTTCCTTAGAGTGCCCCTCACGACCGCACACCTGACTCTCCACTCCACGTGTCTGGCCCCTCATCTGTCTCCCATGTCAGGCCACAGTCTGTCTACTGGCTGGCCAGGCCTTGCCATTAGCATAGCCCAGAAGCCGAGCACCCATCCAAGTACATGGTCGGGGCTCCACGTGTGTGTGTGATTTTGCTTTATATCATTGTTATTTGAATTACAGCAGAATGGAGATGATGAGACACCACGACCTTGTCCTTGATCAGGAAACAACTGAAGGTCTTTTTTTTTTTAGCTGCATCCCTCCGCGTGTGGGATCCTAGGTCACTGACCAGGGATGGAACCTGAGTCCTCTGCATTGGAAGGTAGAGCCTTAACCACTGGACCTCCAGGGAAATCCCACAAATGAAGGTCTGAATGTAGTCCTTGGGGGTAACACCAACTCAACAGAACTCTCCCCAGATGGTTTCATCAGTAGAGGAATGTATGACAGGACATCGGGTGGCTCACGGGACCTCCAGGAGACCAGAGAACCAGCCAGAAGGGATGCTCAAAATCCAGAGCAGGGCTGCTCTAGTGGGGTCACTGCCGCTGCTGCAGACACCTCGGCTCCTCCTCCGCATGGTTTAATGAACGAGTCACCACGGTCTGTAGGGATAGTCATCCCCATCTCACCAAGGGAAAGCTGAGGCACTGCAAGATCATGGGACCGGCTCACAGCCCCACACATAGCCTGCCGTGGAATCATGTTCTTATGCCTGATTCCTTCACTCACTCACAGGCACCTGGACATGGATGGGGGATAGCTGGGTGCTTAGGAGCCGGTGAGAACCAAGACACATGAACCCTTGATGGCAGAGATCAGGGAGCATGTGACAGAGGCATTGGTAACCCCCCCGAGGCATTTCCCCCTCCTGGGGTCACAGCTGGATAACGTGTCTCAGCCCCCATTGTGTGCTGGAACGGGGCCCTGGGATGGAGTTTTCTGCTCAGCGGAGTGTGAAGGCAGAGAAGTGGGTCAGCTCTGACCCGGCACACCCGAGAGCTGGTGTATCTCCTCCTCTGGTGGCAAGACACAGAGGACCCGGGGGAGAACGGGAGGCCCGGACCGCAGGTAAGGCCACTGTACACAGGAAGAGCCCTGGCCCTAAACCACCACGAGGAAGGTGTTCCACAAAGCACTGATCAGACCGGCAGCGACATTCATCTACAGTCAAAGTCTCAGCCCAGGAACACAGGGATCATCCATCTGATCTCTCAGCTACCCCCGCAGATGAACACCCAATACCAGGAGGCTGCAGCTGGGCCTGGGCACCCCATATGCTGGGGAACAAACCCTCAGCAGCCAGAGATGGAAGCCTCCCAAGTTAGTGATCACCTTCAGGAGAACAGGGGGTCACCCAGGAGGGACCAGAAGCTCCGTGCTCCTCCCCGCCAGTCCTTGCTCTATGCAGCTCCTCCATTCGGCTGTATGAGTTCCTATCCTTTATAATAAATTGGTAATAGCAAGGAAAGTTTTCCTGAGTCCTATGAACTGTTACAGCAAATTATCAAACCTGAACAAAAATGACGTGTGTGTGTGCTCAGGCCTAAGACGTGTCTGAGTCTTTGTGACCCCACGGACTGTAGCCCACCCGGCTCCTATGTCCATGGGATTTCCCAGGCAAGAATGCTGTAGTGAGTGGCCATTTCCTTCTCCAGGGAATCTTCCTGACCAAGGGATCAAACCTGAGTCTCCTGCGTTGGCAAGCAGATCCTTTACCCCTTTGAGCCACTTGGGAAGCCTCTGAACAAAATGATGGGCACCTTAATTCAAAGCCCGTTGGTCCCACAGGAAGCCAGGACTTGGGGTGGAATCTGACAGTCTCGTGGGATGGAGCACTTAAGGTGGAGGCCTGCACTATGTCCGGTAGTTAGAGTCAGACCTGAACTGAACAGAATTGAAGGACACCCCATTGGGGTCCCAAGACCTGAAGCACTGGCTGGTGCGAGGCAAAGCCCCACACATTCGGTGTCAGTAGAAAGATTGTATGAGTTCCTATCCTTTATAATAAATTGGTAATAGCAAGGAAAGTTTTCCTGAGTCCTATGAACTGTTACAGCAAATTATCAAACCTGAACAAAAACGATGTGTGTGTGTGCTCAGGCCTAAGACGTGTCTGAGTCTTTGTGACCCCACGGACTGTAGCCCACCCGGCTCCTATGTCCATGGGATTTCCCAGGCAAGAATGCTGTAGTGAGTGGCCATTTCCTTCTCCAGGGAATCTTCCTGACCAAGGGATCAAACCTGAGTCTCCTGCGTTGGCAAGCAGATCCTTTACCCCTTTGAGCCACTTGGGAAGCCTCTGAACAAAATGATGGGCACCTTAATTCAAAGCCCGTTGGTCCCACAGGAAGCCAGGACTTGGGGTGGAATCTGACAGTCTCGTGGGATGGAGCACTTAAGGTGGAGGCCTGCACTATGTCCGGTAGTTAGAGTCAGACCTGAACTGAACAGAATTGAAGGACACCCCATTGGGGTCCCAAGACCTGAAGCACTGGCTGGTGCGAGGCAAAGCCCCACACATTCGGTGTCAGTAGAAAGACATCAAAAAGAGAATCTCGTGTTCCTTAGAGTGCCCCTCACAACCACACACCTGACTCTCCACTCCACGTGTCTGGCCCCTCATCTGTCTCCCATGTCAGGCCACAGTCTGTCTACTGGCTGGCTAGGCCTTGCCATTAGCATAGCCCAGAAGCCAAGCACCTATCCAAGTACATGGTCGGGGCTCCACGTGTGTGTGTGATTTTGCTTTATATCATTGTTATTTGAATTACAGCAGAATGGAGATGATGAGACATCACGACCTTGTCCTTGATCAGGAAACAACTGAAGGTCTTTTTTTTTTTAGCTGCATCCCTCCGCGTGTGGGATCCTAGGTCACTGACCAGGGATGGAACCTGAGTCCTCTGCATTGGAAGGTAGAGCCTTAACCACTGGACCTCCAGGGAAATCCCACAAATGAAGGTCTGAATGTAGTCCTTGGGGGTAACACCAACTCAACAGAACTCTCCCCAGATGGTTTCATCAGTAGAGGAATGTATGACAGGACATCGGGTGGCTCACGGGACCTCCAGGAGACCAGAGAACCAGCCAGAAGGGATGCTCAAAATCCAGAGCAGGGCTGCTCTAGTGGGGTCACTGCCGCTGCTGCAGACACCTCGGCTCCTCCTCCGCATGGTTTAATGAACGAGTCACCACGGTTTGTAGGGATAGTCATCCCCATCTCACCAAGGGAAAACTGAGGCACTGCAAGATGATGGGACCGGCTCACAGCCCCACACATAGCCTGCCGTGGAATCATGTTCTTATGCCTGATTCCTTCGCTCACTCACAGGCACCTGGACATGGATGCGGGATAGCTGGGTGCTTAGGAGCCAGTGGAAACCCAGACACATGAACCCTTGATGGCAGAGATCAGGGAGCATGTGACAGAGGCATTGGTAACCCCCCCGAGGCATTTCCCCCTCCTGGGGTCACAGCTGGATAACGTGTCTCAGCCCCCATTGTGTGCTGGAACGGGGCCCTGGGACGAGTTTTCTGCTCAGCGGAGTGTGAAGGCAGAGAAGTGGGTCAGCTCTGACCCGGCACACCCGAGAGCTGGTGTATCTCCTCCTCTGGTGGCAAGACACAGAGGACCCGGGGGAGGACGGGAGGCCCGGGCCACAGGTAGGGCCACTGTACACAGGGAGAGTCCTGGCCCTAAACCACCACGAGGAAGGTGTTCCACAAAGCACTGATCAGACCGGCAGCAACATTCATCTACAGTCAAAGTCTCAGCCCAGGAACACAGGGATCATCCATCTGATCTCTCAGCTACCCCCGCAGATGAACACCCAATACCAGGAGGCTGCAGCTGGGCCTGGGCACCCCATATGCTGGGGAACAAACCCTCAGCAGCCAGAGATGGGAGCCTCCCAAGTTAGTGATCACCTTCAGGAGAACAGGGGGTCACCCAGGAGGGACCAGAAGCTCCGTGCTCCTCCCCGCCAGTCCTTGCTCTATGCAGCTCCTCCATTCGGCTGTATGAGTTCCTATTCTTTATAATAAATTGGTAATAGCAAAGAAAGTTTTCCTGAGTCCTATGAACTGTTACAGCAAATTATCAAACCTGAACAAAAATGACGTGTGTGTGTGCTCAGGCCCTAAGACATGTCTGAGTCTTTGTGACCCCACGGACTGTAGCCCACCCAGCTCCTCTGTCCATGGGATTTCCCAGGCAAGAATGCTGGAGTGGGTGGCCATTTCCTTCTCCAGGGAATCTTCCTGACCAACGGATCGAACCTGAGTCTCCTGCGTTGGCAAGCAGATCCTTTACCCCTTTGAGCCACTTGGGAAGCCTCTGAACAAAATGGTGGGCACCTTAATTCAAAGCCCGTTGGTTCCACAGGAAGCCAGGACTTGGGGTGGCATCTGACAGTCTCGTGGGATGGAGCACTTAAGGTGGAGGCCTGCACTATGTCCGGTAGTTAGAGTCAGACCTGAACTGAACGGAATTGAAGGACACCCCATTGGGGTCCCAAGACCTGAAGCACTGGCTGGTGCGAGGCAAAGCCCACAAGTTTGGTGTGGGTAAAAAGACATCAAAAAGAGAATCAGGGCTTCTCCAACTAGAAATGAGGCCTGACTATTGCAGGGTTAGGTCTCTTTATCTCTTTATCTCCTGTCTCCTGCCCTCCTGATTCTGTCTCCTGCCCTCGTGTCTGCTTATCTCTCCTTAACTTCACTCTAAACTCCGAAAAGAAAAAAAAAGAGAGAGAGAGAGACATGATTGCTGGTGCTCCCCCCGACAACTAGAACAGTCTCTAATTTTTCTGAGCTGACTGAAATGATGGCTCCAGCCAACATGGGTCCATAGCCAGGGGTTTCAGTTTGGTTGAGGATGTGTGAGCCCTTTCTCTCTCCAGACCATTAGCCTCACTCCATTCCCAAACCAGTCACATAGCAATCAGTTCTGCTCCACAAATAACTAGGTAGAATCAAGAAAAGAGAGATGGGGTGCAGGGACCCTTCTCAGCCTGGACACATTCCTTCCCCTTCTTGGGGGTCAGCCAGACACCTCCACTCCCCTGCTGTTTCTCCAGCTAGATGATGCCAACAGCTCCAAGGAGGAGTTGGATATCACCTGGCATCCTCTACAGGGAGGGACAGCTGGACTCAAAACCGAATGTGGGAATCTGTGCCATTCAAGGAAGGGATCATGACAAATGATGAAGGACGGGGTATGCAGAGTGCAGACTTGAGGATCTATGGGCTCCAAGTGTGTCTTGCGCTAAGCTTTCCAGGCTTTGGGCAAAGAATGCCAACTCTCCTCAAAAATCCAAATGCCAGTTGTCTTATTCTTGCTGTGTGACCACAGGGAAATCATCCAACCTCTCTGATCCTCAGACTTATTCATCTACAAAAAGGGATTATAATCAGATCCTATCTCATGTGGTGGCTTAAGAATTAAGTGAGGGAAGGCTCTTGGCATGGAGGGCACATTGACAGCCATGAGGAGATCCTATGATGCGGGTCATCAGCATCACACTCTGAGGCTCATAGGGTGCCTCATGCTTTGCACACTTTCAGCAAATGTTGAAAAGGGAAGGACAAAAGGAAAGAGAGAAGGAAGGAAAGAAATAGGGAAGAAGGAAATAGGTGGTAAGAGGCTCAGACCATGGTTGTGAAGAATTAATTAACACATCTGACCTGTGTGAGTTTATGCAGAGATGGGGGTGACACAGTCTGATGGAGCAATTCTGCTATGCCCGCCTCCCCATCCCTATTGAGAGGCCCCACTCGTGAGTTTCCAGTAACCCCTGCCATCGAGAGCTTCCTGGAGTCCACCACCAGCAGGGGAAGTGGAGGGAGGCGAGGAGAGACACACAGCTTCTCTGAGCCTACCGCTGGCCACCTGCTGTACACCAACTGCTTTCCCCTGCAAAACACAGGTATTCAATGCCCTAGGAGAGGAAGGGCCTGTTTATGCATCTCAGGACCCCAGGCAAGTCACTTCACCTTTCTCATTGGTAAAATGGGGACAAGGGTAGAAGTCCCTGCCCAACAACCCCACATGAGTGGGGTCATTTCAGTACTCAAACTGGGTGCTAGCTGAACAAGTTATTAATAGTATCGCTTCCAGTACTCTGGACCGAGTATTTCTTGGTGTCCTGCAAAAAGCAAGAGTCAGAGTCGGCTTCTTTCTTGTTTCGCTGAAAGCTGGGTTGGGGAGTGGGGGGCTAGGTCAGTAGAGAGGGTGGTCTGGGAGTAACTCAGTTCCGGCTGCACAGTGGAACTTCCTAGGGAGCTGTCAAACAAAGTCAAATGCACTGAAGGCATCCTGGAAATTCTGACATGGTCAGTGGGGGGGTGGGCTAGTTCTTTTTTAATGTTCACAGGTGGTTCCTTAAATTGCAATCTCCTGGGCTCCCTGACAAAGTGAACTGAGTGAACCAAAAGGAGAAGAATCACCAAAGGGAAAAAAAAAAAAGCAATCTGCTGAGTGATGTGTAATCCCTCCCCCAGAGTCCAAGGGCCTGTGAACTATGAGGATGCAATATTTATGAACCTGGCTTTTAACAGCTTACATTTATTAAACACAGATTACACCGTCAAGCCTAGGCTAAGCATGTGATAGCCTTTATCCCACCAAATCCTGACGGTAGCCCTATGAGGTGGGGACTGGCATCACCCATTTACAGAGGAAGGGACTGGCAGCGTCCACTATTCCTTTCTGTGGATGGCAGAGCCAGAGCTGGCCTAGCTCCGCCTGACTCCCAGGCCAAGGTCTGGGAGAGAGAGCCCTGGACCTCCCTCTGTCTTGCGCTCCTGTTTTACTTTGGGCAAGTTCTCTGCCATCTCTGGGCCCATTTCCTCACTAGCACCATGAGGTCCCTAGGATGCCAGTTCAGTCATTCTTGGACCAATAATCCTCTGACCTCCCCCTGCTTAAATCCACTGCCCCTTTATTTTTCTCCTCTTTTCAACCTTCTTAACATCACAATGTATTTGAAAGCAAAGTAACTAGACTGGTGACCCCCTCTTAAGAGTGGTTATTATAAGATTTTGGCCTTTCCATGATTTTAAATGGGAAATCCTGTTCACAATTTTTTTTTCCCTATAAAATCCAAGGGTTCTGGGAAATTGTTGTTGGGAAGAATCAGCTTTAAAATGCCTGGTCTGACGTGACTATGTTTGATAGACTCATGTATAAAAAGGCAGGGACACTGTTCTCACAGGCTGTATCTCATGCTATTCCTGGGGTGGATAATTCCCAAAAGTTTGCTCTGGGGTATCACATGGTTCTTGGCTGAGAAGGAACATCACTGTAGATTCACAGGGCATGTCAGCCACAGTAAAGGTACTGATAAGTCCTGCAAAGAAAAGAAAAGTAGAAAGAAAAGCAAAGAAAAGTAGACAGTTTTGTTTCACTCAGATTTTCCTTAAGCTTCCTTGGCCACAGAGCCCTTTTGTTGAAAATCTAAATTCAGTACTTAAAACAAGGCATACTAGTTCCTGGTAGAGCTACACCCACCTTTTTCAGACACCCCAGATCAATGCTTCCCTGAAATCTAGAAAATGGGTTATGAGTGGACCAAGGACACGACTGAGCACACACAAGTACTGAACAAAGGCTGATCCAGCTGTCACCCTCAGCCACACCCTTTCCTGCCTCACAGAGGGGTCTGATGGTCTTTTGCATGTGTGCTGAGTCAGCTGTGTCCGACTCTTTGCGACCCCATGGACTGTAGTCCGTCAGGCTCCTCTGTCCACAGCATTCTCCAGGCGAGAGTACTGGAGTGGGTTGCCATGCCCTCCTCAAGGGGATCTTCCTGACCCAGGGATTGAACCCGCATCTCTTACATCTCCTGCACTGGCAGGCGGGTTCTTTACCACTACTGCCACCAGGGAAGCGTTCCAATGATCTGAGAGGGCTGCAATTGACAAGGCAGCTGGCCCAGGGCAGCAGGAAGCTCTGCCATCCAAGAGCCAGGTGAACCCAGCTGGGTGACAATAAAGCCACCAGGGGAACTCGCACCTTGTCATTTTAAGGGTGGCTCTGAATGGCAACCCACTCCAATGTTCTTGCCTGGAGAATCCCAGGGACAGGGGAGCCTGGTGGGCTGCCATCTATGGGGTCGCACAGAGTCGGCCACGACTGAAGTGACTTAGCAGCAGCAGCAGTTGCGTACTTCAGGCTGTCTGTGGGGAAGGGGGGTTCATTCATTCACACACTGTAAAATTAGAAACATGAGGAAAGAATGTTCTACCTGAGCCTGTCACATTCTTTCTAAGGTAGGATTAGTTGGGGACAATCAATGTTATCCATGACATCATCCAGAGAGGCTCCATTAAACCCTTCCTCTGTGCAGGCTCTGAAGACAATGCAGTGATAAATTAGGTTCCACCGCTGCCTCCCAGGGGCTCTCAGCCTGTGTGTGTGGAGATAGACATGCAAACACTTCTGATCCTGGATAACTATAGTAGGTGGTGGAGGTAAGGGCTCAAAGGAGCCTGGAGAAACCAGAGCCTAGACTTGCCTCTTCCCAAGATGACACACGTGTCCTGAGCACCTTCTGTGTCCCAGATGCTGCAAGGAATAGACAAGAAAGACACAGTCTCTGTCTGAAAAGATGGCTTTGACCTCTGGGATGCTTCAGTTCCTCTCCATGGTGCTTGTCACCCCATAAGGAATTTCTTAGGATGCTTGTTTCCCCATCAGGGCTGCAAGCGCCACAAGGGCCCGGCCCTGTATTACTGATCTTTGTATAACGATGCACCTCTAAGCAACTCCACAGCAGACACGAGATGTTTCATAAATGCTTTATGAAATGAAGAGAGGGGTTCAGTGGAAGGGAAACAGATAAATCAATATATTATAAGGCCAATCTGAGGCATGTCCTGGGAGAGGATAAAGTGCCAAGATGTTCCATGGAGGGAGAACACGGGTCCAGTGTGGGGCAGTATGGGGAGAAGGGAGACCCCAGGAAAGCCTCAGGGGGAAAGTTGCCCTGAATGAGATACTAGAAGATGAGTTGACTTTGAACCAATTCTAAGAATGAACAGTATGAGCAAAGTTGAGTTAGCAGTCAGTGGAGAAAGAGAGTGTTCAGGAAAGAGTGAATTGCACGTGTGAGCAGAGTTTAGGGTATGTAGCCTGCAGCATTGAGAATAGAAACTGGAAACAGGAAATGGGAAAGAAGCAACGGGGACCACCGCTGAGCCAAGCAGTGATGTGCGACGGCTGAGACTGGGACAAGTCCACGATGGGGATGGGAGGGAGAGAATTCACGGAGGGACCACTTGGAAGCATCCATTCTGACTCAGCCATCAGCTTCCTAAATAAATCACCAACCCCTCCCCACCTCAGCTCTACGGCCCTTCTCCCACTGTGACAGCTCCCTCACCTTTGAACATCAGCGTCTATAAATAGCCACCTAAAGGTCTCTGCCCCCGGCTCAGCCACCAGGACCTGGGCCCAGCCAGCTCTGACTCAGCCCTGCCTGGTCACCCCATTTTCCCTCTGGGCACAGCCAGCCGGGGGGCCCTTGGCAGCATGGGCAGTGGTCAGTAGGAACCAGGAGCCAGTGGCATCTTCCTGAGTCTGAGTCCTGTCCCCAGATCCCTGAGAGAGATGCAGCATGCTCAACCAAGAGAGCAAAAGAGAGACACTTCAGTCTGCAGCTCGGC
>SJXQ01001536.1:84902-160985 GCA_006408695.1 Aepyceros melampus | reverse complement strand
TCGGCACGCCTTTCCTTTTATCCCACTTGGGGTCTGATGAGCAGGAGCCACAGCTGAGGAAGACACAAGTGAAGAGGAGGCCCCTGGAAGGTCTGAGAATCTGGAAATGAGTGTCTGAGAGTCAGTGCCAGCTTGTGTGAGTTACTTTGAATCTGGCTTCTCGACTCCTCCAGGGCAATTAGGGCTCCTGGCTCTCTGGCAGGGGGGTGTTCTGGGAACTTTAGAGCCAATGGTTGGTGCTGTCCAGGAATTTGAGGTACCCCATCCTGCACCCCAGAAGCTTAATGCTGGGGCTCTCTGAGGAAGGAGGACGTTAATCTTATTATTTTTCGCAGGGGGACGGGGATCATAATCCATGCGCAGAATGGCGAGTCTGGCCGGTTTCTGTGGGGACCCTGACTTGGCCAGGGCAGAACTTTGGAAAAAGCCCCTTAACTTCCTTGAACTTGAATTTCCTCATCTGCAAAGCAGGAGTAACTCCACCTGCACAATCATTGTGCCCTGTTCTCACATGGTGAGCATACACACAAATGTTGTCTATAAACTGGGAGGGCTCCAGGGAACGCAGTTACGCTTCCCCCATCTGTCCTGGAAGTTGTGCCTAGCTGGCCTCTTTATCTGGGCTAGAGGGCTCTCAGGAACCCAGGGCCTCCCTAGAAACACAGCCTCCTCCAAAGGGAGGTCTGGGCCCCCAGTTTAAGCCATCTGGGGACCTGATTGGGACCACTCCCATTCAATATCTGCTTCCCTCCTTTATTGGGAGAATGAACTGAGATCATCTGTGTAAAGACAGAAGAGAATAATACAAATTAACTTATTTACAAAACAGATGCACAGACATAGAAAACAAACTTATTGTTACCAAAGGGGAAGGGGGGGAGGGGAGGTAAATTAGGAGTATGGAATTAATAGATACACACCACTGTATATAAAGTACGCAAACAAAGATTTACTGCATAGCACATGGAACTACATTTGATATCTTGTTAATAGCCTACAATGGAAAAGAACCTGCAGCTATACACCTGAAACTAACACGATATTGTAAATTAACTGTACTTTAATAAGTAAATTTAAAAAAATAAAAAGGTAGAAGGGAACCACCAAATAGTTACTGCTTATTACAGGTCAGCCCCTGGGCTGGGCGTCCATTAGCTGATTTAATTAAATGTTCACGCTAACTCTATCATACATATCATATAATAATAAGATGCAATATGTAAGATATGTATCATATGATACCTGCAATATAAACATATATGTAAGGTATATAGGTGTGTGTGTGCGTGCTTAGTTGCTCAGTTGTGTCCAACTCTTTGCAACCCCGTGGATTGTAGCCTGCCAGGCTCCTCTGTCCATGGAATTCTCTAGGCAAGAATACTGGAGTGGGTTGCCATTTCTTTCTCCAATGGATCTTCCTGACACAGGGATCAAACCCAGGTCTCCTGCATTGCAGGGGGATTCTTTAGTCTGCTCCACCAGGGATGCCCATGTATAGGTATAGATACCAATACAGATATATATTTCCCCATTTCAGCAATGGGAGGGACTTCCCTGATGGTCCAGTGGTTAAAATTTCATCTTCCATTGCAGGGGGTGTGGGTTAGATCCCTGATCAGGGGCAAAGATCCCGCATGCTGTGAGGCTAAAAAAAAACCAAGACATAAAACAGAAGAAATATTGTAACAAATTCAATGAAGACTTTAAACATGGTCCATATAAAAAAAATCTTAAAAAACTATTACTCAGCCATAAAACGGAACAAAATTGAGTCAGTTCTAGTGAGATGGATGAACCTAGAGCCATATAGGTTATACAGAGTGAAGTAAGTCAGAAAGAGAAAAACAAATATATATTAACACAAGCTTGCTCCTTGGAAGAAAAGCTATGACAAACCTAGACAGTGTATTAAAAAGCAGAGGCATTACTTTGCTGACTAAGATCTGTATAGTCAAAGCCATGGTTTTTCTAGTAGGCATGTATGGATGTGAGAGTTAGACCATAAAGAAGGCCAAGTGCCAAGGAATTGATGCATTTGAACTGTGGTGTTAGAGAAGATTCTTGAGAGTCCCTTGGACTGCAAGGAGATCAAACCAGTCAATCCTCAAGGAGATCAAACAAGTCAGTCCTAAAGGAAATCAACCCTGACTATTCATTGGAAAGTCTGATGCCAAAACTGAAGCTCCAATAATTTGGGCACCTGATGCAAAGAGCTGACTCAGAAAGATCCTGATGCTGGGAAAGATTGAACACAAGAGGAGAAGGGGATGACAGAAGATAAGATGGTGGGATGGCATCACCAACTTGATGGACATGAGTTTGTGCAAGCTCCAGGAGTTGCTGAAGGACAGGGAGGCCTGGTGGGCTGCAGTCCATGGGGTTGCAAAGAGTCGGACAAGACTGAGCAACCAAACAACAACAGAATAACAGTACTGATGAACACATTGCAAAGCAATTAGCCTCCAAATAAAACTTTAAAAGTAACATAAAAAATAAAAAAAGCAGCAGCAGCAATGGGAAAATATAAATTCAGATCTCTGTCTCGAATGATCTTGTTCTTCTCCTGGTGATTTTCTACTCTTCTTCCCCTTGCAGGAGAAGGTGCAAGTTTCTCCCAATAGATGGAGTAGTGCTATGGTAATGCTCAGAAAATGCTAGTAATTTCCCTTCCCTTCTCCTACAGAAAATGCTGCTAGGAGGAGCCACTCCCTGGGAATCCCCACGGTGCTGAAAGTGGGCCCTGGTGGCCTGGCACTGTTGAGGTGGCAACAGAACCTCTACTCATGCCCAGGGAGCAGCTCTGGCTCAGGGTTGTGGGACAGAGTCCAGGAGGCCAACACCTACATGCATGGCACAGGCCGAAGGACCAGAGGTGCCAGCGAGCCTGGTGCCCACCTGGCTTGGGGAGCTTCTCAGGCCTGGCACCAGGAGGGGAAGCTCTTATTGAGAGGCAGCCAAGGGAACCCACAGCCTCCCTGGGCCTTACTGTACTGCCAAGGGCCACCTGCTGTGTGCCAAGGGCTGTCTCTGCAAACCATACTTACTGACATCTGAGGACAACCCTTGAACCCAGGGGCGTTCATCCCAGTTTATAGATAAACCAGTGGTTCCCAACCAGGGACAGCTTTTCCCCACAGGAGACACTGGGCTATGTCTGGAAATATTTCTGGCAGTCAAAACTTGGCAGGACGGGAGAGGTACTACTGGGCAGCCATACTGCTCACCATCCTACAGTGAGCAGCATGGCTCCAACACAAAGCAGCATCAGTCTTCTTTGTGTGCCAAGGCTGAGAAACTCTGAGATAAAAAACTGACTCTTACAGGTACTCACAGACTCAGAAAATGAACTTATAGTGGCCGAGGGGAAGGAACAGTTAGGGAGTGTGGGACGGACATGCACACGCTGCTATGTTTACAATAGGTAGGCTGCAGAGGGTGAGCAGGAGCATAAAGGCGCAGTGGACGGGGCGCAGGCCAGTGGCAGGCATGGTAGCAAGATGAAATGACTTCTAGAGCCTGACTTCCTTCTGTGAAGAAGTGTTCCAAGAACACCAGGGTGGAGAAACTGACCCACTGGAACGTAAAACCAACTTGCTCCAGATGGTTTCATCCAGGTTTGAGAAGTCACTCAAGAGTGTCCAAAACCAAGAGATCAAGCCCTGAGCCTTTGGAGTGGGAGCACTGACTCCAAGACCCTAGACTACCAGAGAACTAGCCCTAGGGAGTGTCAGATGCTGAGAACTCACACCAAGGAAGCCACTTGAATGCAAGACCCAGCATCACCCAACCGCCAGTGGCACCCTGTGTAGGACACTTCATCCAAACAACAAACAAAAACACAAACCCAATCATCAGCAGACAGGATTACCACCTCACTCAGCTTTGCTCACCAGAGGAAAAACAAAAAAATTCCGCATAAATCTCAGCCTATATGAAGCTTACACAAACCGCTGCACCAACCTTAGGGGCTAGAAACCAAAAGGAAGAAAGAATTCAACCTTGAAGCCTGGGAAAAGGAGACGTCAAACACAGTAAGTTAAAAAATATATATTAAATAAAGAAAAGGCGGGGAAATACTGTATAAATGAAGGAACAAACTAGAAATACAGAAGTCCAAATAAATGAAGAGGAAATAGACAAACGACCTGAAAAAGAATTCAGAATAATGATAGTAAAGATGATCAAAAACCTTGAAAACAGAATGGAGAAAATGCAAGAATCAGTTAACAAAGACCTAGAAGAATTAAAGAATAAACAACTGCTGAAATAAAAATACTCTAGAAGGAATCAATAGCAGAATCTCTGAAGCAGAAGAATGAATCAGTGAGCTGGAAGATAAAATGGTGGAAATAACTTCTGAAGAGTAGAATAAAGTAAAAAGAATGAAAAGAACTGGGGATAACCTCAGAGACCTCTGGGACAATAGCAAACACACCAGCATTCGAATTATAGGGGTCCCAGAAGAAGAAGAGAAAAAGAAAGGGTATGAGAAAAATTTTGAAGAGATTACAGTTGAAAATTTCCCCAACATGAAAAAGGAAATAGTCAATCAAGTCCAAGAAGGGCAAAGAGTCCCATACAGGATAAAGCCAAAGGGAAACATGCCAAGACACATACTAATCAAACTAACAAAGATTAAACACAAAGAAAGAATATTAAAAGCAGCAAGGGAAAAGCAACAAGTAACATACAAGGGAAACCCCATATGTTTAACAGCTGATCTTTCAGCAGAAACTCTGCAGGCCAGAAGGGAATGGCAGGATATATTTCAGGTACTGAAAGGGAGAAATCGGATACCAAGATTACCTGGCAAGGATCTCATTCAAAATTGATAGAGAAATCAAAAACTTTTCAGACAAGCAGAAGTTAAGAGAATTCAGTACCACCAAACCAGCTTTACAACAAATGTTAAAGGGACTTATATAGTAAGAAATGTGAAGAAGTGAAGAAAAACATCTACAAAATCAAACCCCAAACAATTAAGAAAATGGCAATAGGAACATATATATCAATAAAATGGATAACCAACAAGGGCCTACTGTAGAGCATGTGGACTCTGCTCAATGTTATGTGGCAGCCTGGATGCGAGGGGAGTTGGGGGAGAATGGGTACACGTATATGTATGACTGAGTCCCTTCACCTGAAACTCATACCGTTGTTAATCAGCTCCACCCCAATACAAAATAAAAAGTTAAAAAAAAACCAACTGACTCTTACAGGTATTTACCAAGTCACAAAACTGATGAATGCTGAATCGGCTTCAAGGTACTAATCCTCTGATTCTGAAGCCATGCTCTTTCTCTGTGAAGGGGAGATTCAGTCCAGCCAAGGCCAAGGCAACCGAAGGATGGATAAGCTCGTATCTCTTCCAGCAGACAGTCAGGAGCAACCCAGGCTCCACTGAAAGGACTTCCTGAAGCCTGAAATGACCTGAGCTTCCTAGGATGAAGTTGGAGTTGGCACCCGAGGTTTGGGAGTTGTAAACAATGATCTATTTGCATTTGGAATTTTGTAAGTGGTCAGTTCCTACTGTGACCGCCCACTTTGACTCCCAGGTACAATATCTGTCCTTAAGTGTCAATGGCCTGGATGAACTTCTTGAGGTCCCCAAAGGGGTCACATCACCTTACCAGAACTGGACACCTTCACCAGGTCCTGGGGGGCAGGTGAGACAGCTGTGCTGTCCTCAAAGACAGGTAATATAGGTCAAAGCATGAACCATAGTAAGTGCTTACTCCTTGAAAGGAAAGTTATGACCAACCTAGACAGCATATTCAAAAGCAGAGACATTACTTTGCCAACAAAGGTCCGTCTAGTCAAGGCTATGGTTTTTTCAGTGATCATGTATGGATGTGAGAGTTAGACTATAAAGAAAGCTAAGCACCAAAGAATTGATGCTTTTGAACTGTGCTATTGGGAAGACTCCTGAGAGTCCCTTGGACAGCAAGGAGATCCAACCAGTCCATCCTAAAGGAGATCAGTCCTGGGTGTTCATTGGAAAGACTGATGCTGAAGCTGAAACTCCAATACTTTGGCCACCTGATGCAAAGAACTGACTCATTGGAAAAGACCCTGATGCTGGGAAAGACTGAAGGTGGGAGCAGAAGAGGACGACCAAGGATGAGATGGCTGGATGGCATCACTAATTCAATGGACAGGAACTTGGACAAACTCTGGGAGATGGTAAGGGACAGGGAAGCCTGGCGTGCTGCAATCCATGGAGTCATGAAGAGTCACACACGACTGGACTGCTGAATAATAACAACAAATAGGCTTATCAGGACTCAGAAGCCAAATGGGACTTTGCCCAAATAAAGGAGCTGGAAAGTCCTTGATTAATAATTCCAAGAGCAGAACCTCACAACTTCAATTTCTGGCCAGCAAAGTCCCAGCCAGCTATAGCCTGGCCGGCCTAAGACAAGAACTGTCTTCTGCGGCCAAGCCGTAACATACAGGCCTGTCCACTGGTAGGAACACGAAAGCAGGAGGAACACAGCAGGCATAGGAAATAAAGCTACAGACAGAAAGGATCAGGACCAGGGCAAGGGCTACTAGCATCTCTGTGGGAGAAGACCCATCAGCAAACCCAACAATGGATTTTGCTCCCAATTCTCCAAACTGACGGTTCTCTTGCTAGTAGCTTTTAACCTTGGCTGAGCTTTAGAATTAATCTGGTGAGCTTTGGAAAATTCTGACGCCCAGGCTTTAACCCAGACATCTCTGGGGTGGGACGCAGTCATCAGTATTGTTTAAAGCTTCCCTGGTAACCTCACTGTGCAGTCAAGGTTGAGAGACACAGAGTTAAATCTTCCCTTAATGCCTTGATTAGCTCTCTCAGCACATGATGATGAAGTTTTTCACTGCCTGAAGTATTGTTTACACTTACAGTCAGTAATTCACACCAAAAGACTTGAGCTCCACAAAGATAAGATTAATAGGCAAGAATCCAAAAGAAAACAACCGTTTTTTTAAATAGTAGTAATAACAAAACTATCAAACAAAAAGCATACCCTTGCAACCTCTTTCTTAGCTAAACCATCTTCAACCAGGATGTTCCTAAGTGTTATTTAAAAAAAAAAAAGAAAGTTTATTTGCATTTTTCTGTAAGGTGTTATGAACTTTTTAGCCAAACCAATACAATAGGATTATGTCACTCAGCCCTCAAAAGCTCCCCAGTGCCTATAACACTTGGGGTCCCTCACAGTCAGCCAAGGACCAAATCTGCAGCAGCACCTGCTGTTCTTGTTTGTACCCAAGCATATAATTTACAGGTAATTTTACTTGCACCATTCCTGGGCCATGATATGTACCCACCTGCCCCTTTCACTTGTCAAATTCTACTCCTCTTGAGGGCCTCACTAAAAGGTTACCTTCCTCATAAAGCCATTTCACTCCTCCCAGTTGGAATAATCATTCTGTCCTCTGTACTGCCCTCCCCTCAAACACACACAACATAGATAATTCTGTCATCACAGTTCTAATATAAAGTTTCTGTTTACATATGTGCAGCCCTCTGAAAATATGAGATTTCACTGAGATCAGGAGATGTGCTTTATCCATCCTGGTACCTGGGGAGTACAGAATAAGTGAACGCGTGAATGACAACACAGTAGGTTGAATGAAGTACACATTGTGGTCAGGTGTCTGGTCCTCCACTACTGAGACCTCGGGGAGACGCTCTCCCAGCAAACAAACTGAATTACATTTTCCCAGGAAGGTAGCTTTAAATCTATCAAGTGAAACCATCATTACCCATGTTTTGTGTTAATCCTCCGGGCTCATTAGCATACCAGATAATTAGCAGGCCAGGCGGAGAGCAGGATGTGGCAAGGAAACATTGCCTCTGATGGGGACTGTCAGCACAGCGATGCAGGGTGCGGGACAGAGCCGTGGTGGCAAGGGTTCCTGGGGACCATCATGCTTGCATTCACGGGGTGCCTCTCCCCTCTGGAAGTCCTACCCTGCTCCCCTCCCTTTTATACCCAGAAGCCCCACCCTCCATGGAAATATCTAGTTATCCAGAAAAATAAAGGCTGGAGGAAGGAGAAGGTGAAACTGCCCCTCTGCTCCCTCCTAACAGCTTTCCATGTACTGCCTGGGGAAGCAGAATCGGGGAGTGAATGGATCAAGCTGGAGACTTGGCAGTTCCTTTAATCTCCTGTGCTCCAGTCCTCACACACAATCTGAGGAGTAAGAGCACCTCCCCACCACGTCACTGGGAGGTGCTTTCAATACCACCTGGCACAGAGTAAGTGCTCAGCAACTGATTAGCTCCAGTCATGTATGCAGGTTAGAATTAGGTTAGAACTGATGTTTTCCAATTGTGGTGTTGGAGAAGACTCTTGAGAGTCCCTTGACAGCAAGGAGATTAGACCAGTCCATCCTAAAGGAAATCAACCCTGAATACTCATTGGAAGGACTGACGCTGAAATTGACACTCCAATACTTCAGCCACCTGATGTGAAGAGTTGACTTGTTAGAAAAGACTGATGCTGGGAAAGACTGAAGGCAGGAGGACAAAGGGATGGGAGAGGATAAGACAGTTGGATGGCATCACCAACTCAGTGGACATGAATCTGAGCAAACTCTAGGAGATTGTGAAGGACGGGCAAGCTGGTATGCTACAGTCCATGGGATCGCAAGAATCATACATGGCTTAGTGACTGAACGACAGCAACATATTCAAGTAGTTTAATTTAATGGAATCCACACGCGAGGCTTTCCTTCCTGCTCCACCTCCTCTACTCCCGCTGAGGAGGGAGGCTGTATGAACTCCTTGGAGACAGGACCAAGGCAGCATAAGCATTGAGTATCTCCTGGGGAGGCTCCAGGGAAGCGAGGAGATACTAAGAGTCAGGATGAATACTCAGGATCCCTAATTTTATGACCTGCCTTATGCCATGTGGTCGGGGATGTCACAGCCCTATTCCACCAACCTTAGTTCCTGCTACCTCCATCCCAGGTTTGCCCAGTCTCAGGACCAGGGAGAACAATGTCTGAAAGATCAACATCCCCATCTTGGGATACCAGGAGATCTGAAAAGAGTCTGTGGTTACCTTGACTACAGCTGTATGGATCCCTACCAACCTGTCCTCTCCCTTCCCACCCAGTTATTACAGCAGTTATTACATCAATTCTATCCTCTGGAAACTGGTAATTAAAGGACAAGAGTAAGCATTTATCCTGCCTTCATAGGAAGAACTCTGGTTGATCCCCAGCTGATGAGGGAAAGCTCTTCTTTACAAAAGAATGTCAGCCAATAAATGTAGAAAGAATTGAGAAATCACAATTTTGCAAACTCTAATGAAGCTGTTAATTCAAGTTCAAACATGAGGGTAAATACAATATTAACAAGGTATCAGAGTATGATCCCACAGAGATGGCAGATGGTTTGATGATGGGAAGAGATGCAAGGGAGAGACCCAGCAGTTGCTACCTTAACCAAGGGACCAAAACTAGCATCTCTAAGAATGGGACCATCACAGAGTAAGCTCCAGAGTAAGCTCCTCCTGCTATGATGTAGGAGAAGGCAATGGCACCCCACTCCAGTACTCTTGCCTGGAATCCCATGGACAGAGGAGCCTGGTGGGCTGCAGTCCATGGGTCACTAAGAGTCAGACTTGACTGAGCAACTTCACTTTCACTCTTCACTTTCATGCATTGGAGAAGGAAATGGCAACTCACTCCAGTGTTCTTGCCGGGAGAATCCCAGGGACGGCGGAGCCCAATGGGCAGCCGTTTATAGGGTCGCACTGAGTTGGACACGACTGACGCGACTTAGCAGCGGCAGCAACAGCTATGATGTAGTAGAAAGTACGCAGCTTCATCCATGGAGCTCTCCTCCAAAAACATCAACCTCGAACCTCATCAACTCCTTAAACCCAGCTCTGAGTTTACAAGGAATACAGAGAAGGGAGGAGCAGGTTAAGTGAAACCACAAGGAACTAATCAGGTAGATTCATAATACAAGGTTACTGTATGGGACCGCTTTGTTTGGATTTGTTTTCTCCCAAAAGTCAATACTAGAGGAAGTGTGAATAGGAGTATTATTCATCATCACACAAAAAAATGGAAACAGCTCAAAGGATGAAAAGATAAATAAAATGTGACATATCCATATAATGAAACATTTTGGGGAATAAAAGGAAATGAAGTACTGATACAGGCTACAACAAGGACGGATACTGAAAACATTATGCTACACAAAGGAAGTCTGTCACAACATAAATGTGACATAGTATGTGATTGCATTAGTATGAAATATCCAAAATGGACAAATCTATAGAGACAGAGGGTAGAGAAGTGAGGAACTAGACTGATAGAGTTTGGCGGGAGGGGAGGTAACAAGTTAATGGATCCAGTTTCTTTCAAGGGTAATGAAAATATTCTAAAATTCACTATTTGTGAATGCACTAAATCTACTGAATTTTAGACTTTCTATGGATTAATTATATGAAATCAGAATTGCATCTCAATAAAACTGTTAAAAAAAAACTGTGTATATGTATATTATGTTATACTGGGAGGAGCACTGATTAAAGAAACAGAATAATAATATGCAATACGTGAATCTTGATTGCCTTTTCAGTAGAGCCTGAATTTTTAAAGTTAACAAGCTGTACAAATGTTTTGGGGACAACTGAGGAAATCTGAATAAGCACGGAAGGCAGCCTGGTAGCAGCAGAGCACATAGAAGGGGCACACTGGAGAGAGGCAGAAAGTCAGCTCAGCGGGGACTGGGCCCTTGTGTGGAGACCTCCAGGCAGATTAGCAGTCTGGAGGAACAGTCTCCATTCAACAGAACAGAGCAAAGAAATAAGATCATGGGTGGCAGATTTGCTCCCTGCAGGAAAAAAACGAAAGATCACTATAGAAAGGGCAAAAACTTAGGATGAATTCATGGTGTTAGATTAAAACTGGAAGCATCAGTGTGAACTGGTGGTTCAATACAGACGCAAATATGCATGTAAATTTCCTAGTTTTGTCCCCTGGGAGGGCCCAGAGCAGCGACAATCTAGTAGCAATGAGCATAACCAGCACCCAGATCTTGGCTCTGAGTACCCTTTCCCGCTAAAAGATATCAGGATTCACGGGACAAGTAGCTAGTTACAGGACTGAGGGAGGAAAAATAAACGAGCCTTCTTGTTGGACCAGAAATTTTAAACATGTGCAAGGGATCCAGGGAAATGTCAAAAAGGAAACAGATATCAGCTGGAAACGGTTTCCAAATATGGGAGATTTTGAGTTTCAAAATAATGATATTAACAGATGAGAACACATTGAATAAAACAGAAATCGGGGCCTCTACTGAAATAAAATAAATGAATAAGAAAGGGAAACTAGAAAGCTCTTCTGTAGTTTAGAAAGCCAACTAATAAATGTAGATGGAAAGATGGAATTAGAAAATCACCATTTGGCAAGCTCATTGTAATAATTCAGGCAAGAAAAATCGATGGATGATAAAACCAGAGGGTGAAAGAGGGAGGAGAAATAGGGTTTTACATAGTCTCAGAGCCTCTCCCTGGAAGACACCATGTTAATCAAGTGATAAAAGTTAACACCGTAAGTATTGGGATAAATGAGTTATCATGTGCCTCCAGATAGAATGCAGTGAGAATTCTGCCCCCATCCTGTGAAATTTGGTGATCTTACCTCATAGTTTAGTGGGTAAAGAATCTGCCTGAAAGGCAGGAGACCCAGGTTTGATTCCTGTGTAGGGAAGATCCCTTGGAGAAGGAAATGGCAACCCACTCCAGTATTCTTGCCTGGAGAATTCCATGGACAGAGGAGCCTGGTGAGCTACAGTCCATGGGGTTGCAAAGAGTCAGACACGACATAGTGACTAAACCACCCGCCTGTGAAATTCAGCCCCAGACTCATCTGGATTTAACCAAGAGGGAACATCAGACAAACCCAAACTGAAAATCATTTGGCAAAATGACTAGCCTTGGATTTTCTTTTTTTAAGTCAAGGTCATGAAGGTCAGGAAGAAACTGAGAAGCAGTTCCAGAATAAAGGAGACTCAGAAGATTTGACAACTGAAAGCCTCCCGGGAGGGATCCTTTGGCCAAAGAGGACATCTCTGGGACCACTGGAAAAGGATACACAGGAATCCTTTGCATTAGTCTCATACATAAATATATACATTTTAAGTTGTCTTGAAGGGCAAAAAAGAAAAAAAAAATACACATATGATCTCCTCCTGGGAGATTTTTAGAGCCTAGCCTGTGTTGCCTTATGTAAACTTTGGTTGTTTTCACGGAATCTGTTTACTGCCCTCCTCCAGGCTATGAGCTCCTTGACCTTCTGAACCAGACCTTGTGTGTGTGTGTGTGTGTTAGTCCAACTCTCTGTGACTCCAAGGACGGTAGCCCGCCAGGCTCCTCTGTCCATGGAATTCTTCAGGCAAGAATACTGGAGTGGTTGCCATTTCCTTCTCCAATGGAATTTTACTAGTAGTAGCTTAGTCGCTAAGTTGTGTCTGACTCTTGTGACCCCACAGACTGTAGCCTGACAGGTTCCTCTGTCCATGGGATTCTCCAGAGAAGAATACTGGAATGGGTTGCCATTTCCTTCTCCAGAGCCAAGCCTTATGCATTTCCGTTTCTGCAGAGCTTAGCCCAGAGCATAGGAAGCACTCAGTCGATGCTGGTTGAACCAGTGCCCTGGGTAACTCACAACCCGTGAGACTGGCTAGTGTGTCTCTGGACATAATGCAGGTGTGCATGTACAGAAGCTCAGTCATGTCCAACTTTTCATGACCCTATGCACTGCAGCCCTCCAGACTCCTCTGTCCATGGAATTTTCCAGGCAAGAATACAGGAGTAGGTTGCCACTTCCTACTGCAGGGGAATTTCTGGGGACCCAGGGATCGAACCCAAGTCTCTTGTGTCTCCTGCATTGGCAGGTGGGAAACCCCCCTGGGCACACTGACTGTTGGTAAATTCCTCCAGATATGAAGCTGGAATATGCCTCTCTGCAAACCCAGAGCATGTCTTCCCTACAGCAATGAGCTATGTTTTGTGGAACAGTGTCCTGCTTCCGAGGGGCACATTGCCTGAGACCACCGACTCCAAGGAGCCGCCTTCTTGCCTCATTGCTTCGCAGGAGAACAACGGTCCTTGTTTGTTTAATCCCAGTCCATTGTGGCAGCCTTGACTGCACAGAGCTCACTTGTGATTCATGTGAATGTCACTCTAGCTCCCAGAGGTTTGCAGCCATAATTCAACATTTGTTAATGGCCACTTAGAATGTCCCTGAAATAGCTAACAGGCCCAGGGGATAAAAGGTGTTCTGCTAAGAAATCATTCTAGGAAGACAGAAGCAGCCTTGGCCCCAACTTAAGAAAACACTGTTATTTCCAGTTCATGAAGATGCTTCTCTCTCATTGGCCACCTTCTCACACTCTTAGAGGGGTGGACATCTCTCAGGGCCATCAAGGAGAAAGCAGGACCTAAAATTCCCTAACCATCATGGTGGACATGCTAAAACATCTAACTGATAGAGCTCCCACTCCAGAGAAAGGTCCCTCTATCATCATAGCCAATGGAGGGGGAGAATACAAAAGAGAACCCAGTCCAGACAATCTCAGGAGAAAGCCGCCAGCTCAAAAAGCAGAAATGAGGGAACAGAAAAATGTTATACTGAACTAGAAGCCGAAAAAGTGGTGAATAGATGGAGATGTAAAGACGGAGGAGGGTGAGATCCAATTCACAGCTGGGCTCTATCATGCTGCGTAGTTTACAAGTTACTTAATTCTCCCCAAATTGGATTGAATATCTTACCCAAGGTCATCTAACTGATACAGTAAGTCCCCTACATACGAATGAGTTCTGTTCCAAGAGCACGTTTGTAAGTCAAACTTGTTTGTAAGTCCAGCAAAATTAGCCTAGGTACCCAACTAACCCTGGAGGAGGGCATGGCAACCCACTCCAGTATTCTTGCCTGGAGAATCCCCAAGGACAGAGGAGCCTGGAGGGCTACCGTTTGTGGGGTCACAAAGAGTTGGATGCAACTGGGCAGCTAAGCACAGTTCACCCAACTAACACAGTTGCCTGCTATACTGTAATAAGTTTATAATATGTTCACATCTTTGAAAGTTCAAAACTCGAAATTTCTTATGTAAAAGACTTACTGTCTATGATTATAAAATTTCAGTCCAGACCATCTCACCCCACAGCCCCGGCTCTCAACCTCTGTGCTATCCTACCACCTGCAACTCTGTTCAGAGAGCAGGTGGACTGAACCTTCAGATTCAATTCACGGATTCGGAGGCGGAAGTTCTCAATGCCAAGCTCTCGCCACCTGGTTCCTTCAATATATCTGTTTCTCATAAAGGTATCATTTTGCCAGCTCTTGCTGTTGTTCAGTCCCAAGTTGGGTCTGACTCTTTGCAACCCCATGGACCGCAGCCCGCTAGAGCTCCCTGTCCCTCACCATCTCCTGGAGTTTGCCCAAGTTCATGTCCATCGAGTCAGTGATGCCATCCACCTTTTCAAATGCCAGAGTCGAATTTAAAATGGGGAAGTAGAGGCAGAAAGAGCCAGCAAGGCAGAATCCCACGCGCATCTGAAAACCGATGCTCGTGTCCTAATGTCAGACCCCAGAGCCCCCCAGTTAGCAATCTGAGAGGGACAGCAAGTGTCAGCCTGGCAAGAAAAGACTTCTCCACCTTCTCCACTTTCCTAAAGAGGGCGACATGGAATTACTAGGCCTGTCCACCTGTACATTCCTGAGCCGTCCAGGGAGGCAAAAATAAAGGATCTGATGCAGATTTGCAGAGCTGGGATATCAAGGGAACCACCAGACGTGTGTCTAGCTCTTAGGGGTGCCATGCTTCTGACAGGCAGAAATTACGGCAGCAGGATCCAAAGCCCACTTTCCCCGAAAAGGGAAAACTGATTTCACAGAGCTGATGCTCAGTGCCCCGGCTGTGCAACCCAGTGAAACCAGCTGCGCCAAGATGCATGACATTAGCCCAGAATCCACCTGCATGGTCATCAACCAAAAAGGTCTGGGGGGAGTCCCCCCTTAGAACCAGTCATTTGACTGTATCTGTGCTCCTCTTCCTCCTCTCAGCCTGGAACTGGAGCTGGAAGGTCTTGTTCCAGAAAGTTGGAATATCCTCTTGCAGCCCAAAACCGTCCTCTGGTGCAAACTATTATATGTAGGATGGATACCCAAGGTCCTACAGTGTAGCATGAGAAACCACATTCAAAATACTGTGATACAAACTGGGGCTCTGTAACAACCTAGAGGGGTGCAGAAGGGTGGGAGGTTCAAGAGGGAGGGGACATAGGTACACCTACGGCTGATTCATGCTGATGTATGGCAGAAATCAAACCAATATTGTAAAGCAATTATCCTTCAATGTAAAACAAACTTAATGGAGAAGGAAATGGCAACGCACTCCAGGATTCTTGCCTGGAATATTTCATGAACAGAGGAGCCTGGCGGGCCACAGTCCATGAGATCGCAGAGAGTCAGACACGACTGAGTGGCTGAGCACAGATGACTCTATACACGCGTTTATGTCATTGAATACACCCCACAGTGATCTGGGACTTAATGGGCTCCCTAGGTAAAAATTTTTCCTAAAGGTGACAGCTGGCTTTTTCATCTATGTATCTTCAGCATCTAGCTCAGTGTCTAGCACGTAACAGGCATTCAATTTGTTTTTTAATGAAAATAAATAAACAAAATTTAAAAATCCTATGATAAGCCATAATGGCTCTGTGCGACCCCATAGACGGCAGCCCACCAGGCTCCCCCGTCCCTGGGATTCTCCAGGCAAGAACACTGGAGTGAGTTGCCATTTCCTTCTCCAATGCATGAAAAGGAAACATGAAAGTGAAGTCACTGAGTCGTGTCCAACTCTCAGCGACCCCATGGATTGCAGCCCACCAGGCTCCTCCATCCATGGGATTTCTAGGCAAGAGTACTGGAGTGGGGTGCCACTGCCTTCTCCGATGTGTGTGTGTGTGTGTTTGTGTATATATACACACATATGTATGAAAAGTAAATCACTGTGCTGTACAGCAGAAATTAGCACAACATTGTAAATCAACTATACTTCAATAAAATTAAAAAAAAAAAAGAAACCCTCATTTGCCTCAGTCATAGAGAGCTGGGCTGCCTTTGGTTCTTCTCTGTTTACCTGCACAAAGGTGAGGGATGCAGGCAAGAGATGGGGGGCTACATGGACAGCGGCACCCCCTGCACCCCACTTTCCTGCTCTCATTCAACCCTGGGAGCTGCCAGGCTCCTGGCCCCCCCAGCAAGATACAAGAGTCATGGGGGAAACTTCAGCCTCAACTTCAAGTCTTTTGAGCTGAAGACTCACAGATGAATAGCCCAACTTCACTCAGCTCAGCACAAACAAGCTTGATGTCCTCACAGAGAACCCCCAGTGGGAATCAGAAGGCAGGAACTCTGATCCTCAAAGGTGCCGCTCTCTTGCTGAGTGACCCTGCGTCTGTCACTCAGCTTCTCTAAGCCTCACGTGTTCAACTCTGAAACAGACGCACTGTTACTTTTCTGCTTTCAGAGTTACTGCGAGGACCAAACAGCATCTTAGGAAGCCTGGAGGACCTGGAGCCAGAGTACCTGGTTCAAATACCACTTCCACCAATTCTTAGCTAAGTGACTTGAGGCTTGTCATTTAACCTTTCTCAGCCTCAAATTTTTTCCTTACCAAAAAAACAGAATTGCAAATAGAGATTGAATCCCAGGTAAAGGATAGGATTTGAGATGTAGCATGTACTCAGAAAACATTAGCAATTATTAATGGGTTTTGTAAACCACATAGTTTTGATCAAATGGCAGGAATTGTATTTTTGACATATTCTGGGTGTCTCTAGTAGCTTAGAGCAGGATCTGGGTGCCTGGCTTGTTCACAGCCTCATCCCCATACTCTTGGAATTCACAAATATCAAATGTGGATTCCCCCGCCCCAAAATCCTTGGCTGTTAGATCTCCTGTCAGTAAGTGTTATCTCCACCTCATCTTAGTAATAATAAAAATAACAGCAGCAACAAAATACTGACACTCTACATCTGGCCAGAAGCTCGAAGCTTTGCTTCTATTCTTTCATTCATGCAGTACACTATCCTATATAGTAAGTACCAGTATAATTATTATTTAATACATGAGGAAACAGAGACATCATGTGCACAAGGTCATTACTAAGATTCGTTTTTTTAAGTCAGAGAACAGTTCACTTCTGACACCAAGCAGGTGGGTTTTCCCCTCATACCAAGCAATTCTGACCCTAACTACCCAGAGTTAGGGCAAACCCCAAAGATTAAAGGTTCAGACCCATAAGACGGTCCCCAGTTCAGATGCCAGTCTCCAAGACACCTGTACTTCATTCCCATGACCCACTCCTCGGGTTGGATAATTTGCTAGAATGGCCTCCAGTACTCAGGAAAAGTTCTCTTACTCTCCTGGTTTATTTTAGAGAACACAACTCCAGAACAGACAGATAGAAGAGAACCTTAGGACAGGGGATAGCATAAGGGGAACTGAGCTTCTGCCCTTCCCCTGGGTATGCCAACCCAGCAGCACCTCCACATGTTCACCAGCCTGGAAGTTCTCTGAACCCCTTCATTCAGAGGCTCTTATGGAGAGGTCCCATTACATAGGTGGGACTGATTAAATCATTGGCCACTAGTGATTAGCTCAATTTCCAACCTTCTAATCACATGACTGATGGAAACCCAGAACCCATCCTGAAGCCATCCAGGCAGCCAGCAAGATTTACTTCTTTAGCATAAACTCAGGTCTGGTTGAAACGACCTTATTAGGAATAACAAAAGGGACTTCTCTAGCAGTCCGGTGGTTAAGAGTTCATCCTCTAATATAGAGGGGAAGGGTTGAATCCCTGGTCAAAGAGCTAAAATCATAGACGCCTCTTGGCCAAAAAACCAAAACATAAAACAGAAGCAATATTGTAACAAATTCAATAAAGGCTTTAAAACCATTTTTTAAAAATATTCCTCTCACCCAACCCCTCCAGATATTCCAAAGGTTTTCAATCTCTTGTACCAGGAACCAGCAAATGAAGACCAAATATGCCTTTCTTATAAATCAAAAAATCATAGCTATGTAAGCCTGGAGCCCACACTTATCAGGTGCTGAAATCCACAGTTGGCTAAAATATCTCATTCTATAATTATCTCTGGTGCCAGTACCCCTACATCCTCCCCACACTTGCCAGAACACCCTGGTACTCCCAGGCAGGGCATTCTCCCAGCCAGGTTAGCCTTCCCAGCCTCTATAACTGGGGCTATCCTGACCCCACCCATTCTAGAGGTACCCTTTCTAAATAATTTTCTTTACTTATTTTTATTTTGGCTGTGCTGGGTCTTCATTGCTGTGTGGGCTTTTCTCTAGCTGCAGCAAGCAGGGAAGGCTTCCCAGTGTGGTGGCCTCTCTTGTCGTGGGGCAGAGGCTCTAGGGCTCACAGGCTTCAGTAACTGCAGCACACGAGCTCAGTAGTTGCTACTCCCAGGCTCTAGAGCACAGGCTGAATAGTTATGATGTGCGGGCTTAATTGTTCCTTGGCATGTGGGATCTCCCAGACTAGGGATCGAACCCATGTCTCCTGCCTTGGCAAGTAGATTCTTTTACCACTGAGCCTCCAGGGAAGCCCTAGAGTAACCTTTAACTCAAGTACCTCTTTGTCTCTCCTGCCCCCACCGGAAACCAGGCCAGGCCCAAACACATCCAAGATCTGCCTTCTGAGACTGGCACCGGTGCTCAGAATTTACGATGAATTGTCCTGGGAACTACTTGTCCAGAAGCCGCACAGACTCCCTTGGGGAGGCCAGATCATTTACCAGCCACTCCAAGCCCTGGGGACCACCATCCACACACATCCTCCTCTCTCTCTGGATGAACAGCCTCTTCCGTCTCCAAGGATTTTCTGGCAGCAGCATCCTTATTCCTCACTCGTGAAACTCTCAGCCTCAAAGCTACATGGTATTGGGTGTAGCAAGCTACATGTGTTGGCTTGCCTCTATTATCAGTTCCTCTCAGAGCCATCAACAGTGGCCCTCACCTCTGACCCAAATATCTGGTCCAAAAGGAAATAAATCAAAGATGCTCAGAGCTGAAAGTAACTGTAGAGGTCATTACATCCAACTCTTTACGTGACATTGATCCACCTCTACGGCATCGCCAGTAAGCGATTGTGTGGCCTCAGCTAGAATGACAGGTGATCCCAGGATGGCGCCTTCCAAGCAGCTGAAACCACCTCTGTGAATGACTTCCCACCCGTGGGTACCAGCACTGCCCTCTGGCCTCTCGAAGAGAAAACCTCATCTCTTTTCCCTAGGAGGACCTTCTAAGGGCATGAAGATGGCAACGCCCTGGCCTTGGGTCACCTGCTTCCCTTTTCAGGCTAAACAGTTCTCCGTTCTTCTCCGCGCTCCTCATCACTCATGGTTTCTGAGACATACGAGGAGCGTCACCCCTGGTCAGCCGTACATTTCTCACTGCCTCCTACTTTATGGATGAGCCCGAGCCACTGCCAACCTCAAAGGCAGCCGCCTCCTCCCTGTGGCCTGAAGCCAGACTGAGGCCCATCCAGGGAAGGCGGGAGGAGGGCAAGAAAGGGACGCTCTCAGAGACAGCGAACTGGGAAAGGACGAGAAGGCGGGTATTGGTAAAGGTGAGAGCTAGGGCGTGAGCAGCCTGAGGTGGGGGCGGCGGCGGGTGAGGGCCAGGGGTATGCGGGAGCTTCCAGAACAGGAATAGCTCAGTCCTTAGTGCACAGACAACTTTGGGAAGGGCTTTCCTTAGACCAAAAGTTCCAAAGGGGAGTAAACAGCTGAGCCTAGAATAATGAATCCCAGTCAGAGAGATGCTCATTTGAGTTATGAAAAGTCTCCCTTGGAAATGGTTACAGACCCAGAGATGGACACATCTAGAGAGACTGAGGCTTCTAAGACTTTTATTTATTTATTTATTTTTTAACTTTACAATATTGTATTGGTTTTGCCATACTCCAACATGAATCCGCCACGGGTTGAAATCGGTATTTCCTTTGCTCCAAACCAGATACAGGTTCACGTTCCTATGTGATTCTCCATTTTGGCAAATAGATGGAGAAGCAAAAACAAATCAATACACAGGTTGGGTTCCCTAGGAGAGCCTGAGACAGGGTTCCTCATCCAGGTAATTTATTGAAGTGAAAGTGAAGTGAAGTCGCTCAGTCGTGTCTGACTCTTTGTGACCCCATGGACTGTAGCCTACCAGGCTCCTCGGTCCATGGAATTTTCCAGGCAAGAGTACTGGAGGGGGTTGCCATTTCCTTCTCCAGGGGATCTTCCCAACCCGGGAATCGAAGCTGGGTCTCCCGCATTGCAGGCAGACGCTTTACCATCTAAGCCACCAGGGAAGGCAACTTATTGAAGGGCTGATGAACTCAGGAAAAGCCTAGAAGGGAGGGAGGCACGCAGGATAGGGAAGGAAGAAGACGTAAGCAAAGTGGTGTTTTGGGGAGACGCGGAGCTCAGCCTGACCCCATGGAAAGCTCGGGAGCGTGAAAAACAGCACTCTATTAATTTCTGGGGTCTCGAGACGCCTGGCATTGTGGGCACCTGGGTGAGTCAGTTGCGGCCCCTGGCTGCCCCCAGGCGGTGGGGAGGTGTATAACTTCTCAGCTTTCTCCTAGACAGGCACTGCCAGTTGTCTGAGGACCAAGGGCGTCCTTCCGATCTCAGGGCAGATAGGAGCCGTTGTCAGGAGCTGTAGCCCCAGCAGCAGGACGGAGGGTCTGGATGGAGCGCCTCACAGCGTCTTTCACAAACGCCCTTGCTAACTTGAATACAGACCCCTGCTCAGAACTCTAGGACCAGCGTGATGGAGACTTTCAGGCAGACTGATCAACTGCAACCACACACAGGGCTCATGGGCAGTTCTGACTGTAGGGTTCAGTGCCTGCCTGTTTCTGCTACACCTACACAGGGTATCAGGGTATTTTTCCTTCCGTTGTACTGCTCTATCTACATAACACAAACAAATAAATAGATAAGCACATCTGGTTACTAAATAACATCCACTCCTTGCATCCAAACATAAAATTGTAGTTTCAATGAACAAATGTGAGATCACAAAATAAACTTTGATTGTGTCTGCTATATTAGGGTTCTACAAATCGGCACGTCTTTGGGAATCACCTAGTTTAGCCTGCTCATCTTACAAGTAAAGAAACTGAGGCCCAGAGAAGCTAATTACCTTGACCAAGGTTGGGTCACTCCATCAACAGAAGTCAATAAATGCAGGCAAATACATTCCTTCTGCACTTCATGCTTTACTTCTCCTGAATACAAATTTCCTTGGCCAGTGAGGTAATCGATAGGGAATGGACCTGAGTCATGAGAAAATAAGTGCTGGGAGATGGAGGCATGTGTTTGCAACCAAAAGATGACCCTCTGCAGAATGTTCTTCTCAAATAAAGCCCATTCTGACAAATAGGCTCCTGTCACAAGCTTCCAGTAACCACTAAGCCCCATCTGTATGGACTGGCTTGAAGTCCATTCAGGGGATTATGATACATGGAATTTCAAATTTGCAGAGGTGATGAAGGCCATTCGTTTCAAGTTTCAATAGATCATGGGTCAAATAGCCCTGCTGGTCAGTTTGATATGGCCACGTTGCTCCATCAAACACAAAGACTTTGACAAAAAAAGAGACAGCACACAGCACACTTTCAGATATCTCTAGACCCAGGTGACATATTTTTGTTCTTCTGGAGAAAATGGGATTACTTAGTTCTTTGAAATATGAACTGCTCTATGGGAACAATGCCTCTGACAACAAGTTTGGTGCTAAAAGCTACCAATTCAAAAAATAAAAAAAGCTACCAATTCAGTTGTGGGGGACTTTTTACATGGCACCCCATTTCAGCTCTTACTCTAGAAACTGGTAGCAAACTAGGTTTCAGAAACTTTATAGAAAATTGTCTAGAGTTCATCTCATCATTAAGGGAAAGACTTGCTGTAGAAAGGAAAAGGGAGCCACTGGAGCAAGGGGGAAAGACTCCATTTCCAATTCAGTAAGTTCTCGGGTAGCCTTCTTCCATCAGCAATTCTGGAGGTCTAAGAGCTCCCAGGGACAAAAGTGGAAACATAGAGCCACTAGGTACCAGCCCAGTGGCCTGATGCGGCCTTAGCCTTTCTGGGCAGGCAGATGGTTTGGATTATTGTAACATTCACTCCTAGTTAGTATCCCAGCCCTGCATCACATCAGAGAGAAGTCAACACACCCCTGAAAGCTTTACTGCCAGAAAGACATGACCTAACACTCTGCAAACTAGAAGATCCCCACCAGAGGCTGGCACCATGGAAAACCACCCACTCAGCTGGGCAGAGGTTGCCTCTGCAAGAGCGTGGTACATATGCAGAAGACTTCCAAGCAACTTCAGGAATAAGAGCTATCATTTACTTTGCATCCAATGCAATGTATATGCGTGCATGCTAAGTCTCTTCAGTCGTGTGTGACCCCATCGACCGTAGCCCTCCAGGCTCCTCTGTCCATGGGATTCTCCAGGCGAGAATACTGGAGTGGGTTGTCTTACTCTCCCCCAGGGGATCTTCCCAACCCAGGGACCAAATCTATGTCTCTTACATCTCCCACATTGGCAGGCGGCTTCTTTACCATAGCACCACCTGGGAAGCCCAGTGCAGTGCATACCATTTTGATAGAGAGCCTAGAAACTTCCCAGGTTAGGGTAAGTCAGGGTCTCTATACTGTGCTGAGGCAGGCAGAGATGACCAGGCAAGGAGAACCTCGTGGTCTTCACAGTCCACGGTCCTCACGGTCATGAGGAGGGTCTCATCCAGGAACGAAATTAAGCCTCAGTCAGAAGATCCAATTGGGGTTCAGTAAACACATCTCTGGTTCAGTTCAGCAAACATACAACACACAGGCCCAAGATGGCTTCAGGTAAATGCACAGCTAGGCTGTCAATAAAGGGCCATCAGAAAAGAGTAACTTGGACTAAGCCTGGTGGCTCAGTGGTGAAGACTCTGCCTGCCAACGCAGGAGACACAGATTCGAACTCTGACCCAGGGAGATTCCACATATTCCAGGGCAACTAAGCCCGTGTGCCGCAACTACCAAAAGCCACGTGCCTAGAGCCACTCGCCACAGCCAGAGAGTAGCCCTGCTCGCCGCAAGGACAGGAAAGCCTACGCAGCAGCAAGAACCCAGCACAGCCGAAAATAATAAACAAATAACTGAAATCATTTTAAAAAAGAGCAACTCCTGTTCAACTGTGAACCTAAAACCCAAGGAAGCTGAGTTAAGAGAGGCTGGTACCTCTTTCTCTCCCAAATTATCCCTGGATGCTCCTGGCAGACAAGACAAAATCTATCCCACCAAAGGGGTATTGCTCAGACCCATGGAGGCCCATCTGTAGATTTTCTTTTTACACTAAATGGACCTTTGAAGGAATTTCTAACCCTCTGGATACTACCCAGGGGACTCAGGGAGAAGAAGGCACGCAGACACGGGCTGACTGTATACTAGGCATTAGATGTATAGACGTGTGAACCCAGGCATGACCAAATGGAGTTACTCCCCAAACACCAAAGTAATACATGCAGTTATATCTAAGATGCTATTATGGGCAAGCTTTTCTTCTTTATTCTTTCCCACACTTCCCAAGTTTTCTCCAATGGCATGGATTGTTTCTATAATCAGAAAGTGTTTTATTAAAATAATAACAATAAGGAGACAAGTCATCTCAATGCAGAGGGAATCCCAGGTACCTACACTGTAAAGGGAAGCCCCAAATGGTCATTTTTCAGTTGATATCAGAGTCACCTTACATTTGAAAAGCTGCAAACCCACTTCACACACTCTGATGACACATTGGAAGAGCTTTCCATCTGATAAGCAGGTCTAAGTCCTGAAAATATAAAATTAGGGAAAAAAAATCATGTCTTACAGGAAGGAGAGACTGAAATGGACAATGTATAAAAATTACCAGTGGTTAAAGAATGCAAGTATTAAATTAAATCTTCTCCAAGGTCCCTTTCAGCCTAAACACTTCATGATTCTAATGCAAGGGAAAGCAGGCACAATGACTGTTCTATCAGAGGAGTATGCCAAAGGCTGTCCAGAAGACAAGGGAGGAAGAGATTAATTTAGATTATGATATGGGGAGAGGGGTTGGCAGTGGTTTCCTAGAGAAGGCCACAGAGATATTAGAGCTGGGTTTTAAAGGATGAGTAAGATTTAAACAAATAGACATAGAGAGAGGTGAGAGATGTAAAGAAGTAAGACAGGCCCATGAGCAAAGCATGTGGGATCAATTCAGGAAACAGCAAGAAACTGAAACAAACAAACAAACAAACAAACAACAGCTTTCCTGGGTATTTACTGTGGGCAGGCCCTGTATCCAGCAGGACAGATGCAGAGAAAGTGTTTGATGGGACAAGATTCCTGCTCTCAACAAGCCCCCCAGTCCAGAGGGGTAAGAAATGGGCCATAAGCTCTCTGATGGCCAAGATCTGGTCTAGCACCATCCCTGCTACATGGGAGGTGCTCTGTTTGATTAACAAAGGAATGGATGTGCTAGACACTCACAGGACACACTGGATAGAAGATGCCTGCCTGGTACCGAGGCCACTCGACTCCTATCAGGAGTGGGGGTGGGGGGCAGCACAAGCTTCCTGGGCTAAGGTCAGTGGCATGAGCAGACATGCCAGCCAAGCTGGTGGGTAAGGAGGAGATGTTCAGGTAGCAGAACTGATACGGACATACTGTGAAAAGGGAACGCTTGACACATTATGAGAGTGAAGAACCCCACAAACACAGCCGTTGCCCATGATCTAAAGCTGTTAGTGAGTCACAGTGTGGAAGAGTGGGCAGGGCCCTGGCCTGGAGTCATGAGAGCCAGCATCCAACCAAGGCTTAGCAGCTTGAATCCCCCGTGGGATGCTGAACAAAGCAAGGGGCCTGCTCTTCTACCAAGCGTCTGCTCCACACTAGCTCTCGGCATCCTTGGCCTCCCTAGATCAGTACGACGACTCTGAGTGGCAGGTACTATTGTTTTTAATTAGAGATGGAGAGAGTATAGTTAAGAAATTTGCCTTACACAAATTACAGATTATACAGGGAAGAGGGGGTATGGTTGGAATTGAACTCAGATCTCTCCCCAAAGGCCCCATTCTTCACACACCTGCTCCTCTTGTGATAAGGAGTAATAAGATTAACTATGGACCCACCGACCTGGGGCAAGAATTCCAAATATATGAGCTTGCTAAACCCTTCCCAACCCATCTCTCTAAGGCCATGTGACGTGGATGATTAAGAGTCATAGAATTGCCTCTAACAAGATGCCATTGTGGAGGGACCTTTCTCTCAGTACAAAAAGAAAGAAATGCCTTTCCTAAGAAATGTCAGGTCTAAAGTACACGCAGACATGCACGCATGCACACACACACACACACACACACACACTATGGGAATCAGGTTAAAAATGCAAACTGGGGGGTCATTTGCATTCCTGAACTTGGAGGCAGATGAACCCCAATGTGATAAGCAGAAAAAAGACGTGAAACCGTCACGTGCTAGTTACAAGCAGTGGGATTGCCACCTGTCAGCAACAGTCAGCTGCTGAATCCAGCTGTGACCTCCACTCTAAGAAACCCCATCCCTGCGATGCTAGGCTTTCACCCAGGGCTCCATACAGAGAAAGTAGCAACCTCCTCGCTACCTGACAGCATTATTTATCCACTGACTCATCTGGTGGGCTGCGAACAGGGCAAACAGTCTGGACAACAAAAACCTTCCTGCTTATCTTGATAATAACCCTGCCTTACATCTGCATCGTTGTCACAACACACAAAAGGACTTTCATTATACCGTCTCACGTGATTCATTCTCCCCTGTGAGTTACAAAGTCACAGGTTACAATCAGATGTTCCATGAGCAAGTCAGTGCCGAGAAGGGTACAAAACCCAACCTAGGGAATAAGCTTAAGAAATGATGGAGCTGGGCTTCAACCTTAAGTCTTCCTACTTCTAATCTTAACTTCAACTCATCCAGTCATGACCAGACAAACACCCCCACGGCGAGCCCTCTCACCCTTTCCTTCCCCACTAGGTCAGCTGGGCAGGCTCTGCCAAGTAGATACTGTTGAATCAAAAACGCTCCTCTTCTTTCCCAGGAAGGAAAAGTATGTACCCATCTGAAGTCAGATGGTCCTGCTGCTGCTGCTGCTGCTGCTAAGTCGCTCCAGTCGTGTCCGACTCTGTGCGACCCCATGGACGGCAGCCCACCAGGCTCCCCTGTCCCTGGGATTCTCCAGGCAAGAACACTGGAGTGGGTTGCCATTTCCTTCTCTAATGCATGAAAGTGAAAAGTGAAAGTGAAATAGTTCAGTCATGTCTGACCCTCAGTGACCCCATGGACTGCAGCCTACCAGGCTCCTCCTTCCATGGGAGTTTCCAGGCAAGAGTACTGGAGTGGGATGCCGCTGCCTTCTCCACAGATCGTCCTAGGTGAGGGCTAAGAATGTACCTGCCCAAGCATGGAGCACACCTGTTTACATGGCAATCAGAGCCCCACACACGGCTTCTGGGACTTTTAACCTCCGCTGACTGTCTTTCACTCTGCTCGAATCATGGCTCATTCACTAATTAACAGGTATTATGCACTTCATTGCTCACCAGCTAAGAACCTGGAATAAGGAAGCGTCTGCAAAAGCATTAGCCCTGGAGATGGCACTAGGTGCACTTACAGATAAAGAAAAACGGGGAAAATGATCCACCTGGGACAGTCCCTCCCCCACACTTTACTGGTCTACTAAGCCAGCCACAGCTCATAGAGGAGGAAGCCACCCAGCACTGGACAAACCCAGGGAGAGTCCAGCAAATGAACCAAAAGGAGAGGGGTGCGGGGTACAGAGAATGAATGAGAGAGAAAGATGGTGAGCTGACTTCTCCCATAGCCACCTGTGAGGTCTCACACTCCTCTGGTGCACCCAGGCCAAGGACAAATACACCTGGACCCCAGGCCAAGAGGCCAGGGAGACCAGGGTGAGTGGGAAGGATCAGCCTTCACTGCAAGGTCCTGGAACAAACTTGACATCACGGCCCACCCTTGGAGCCTGGCTGCTCATTGTGACCAATGGGCGAAACAGATCAGCGTCCCGCCTGGAGCCTGCTCCAGGATTCCTGGAGTGGGTGCCCTTTCGGACACTCTCCTGCCCTATTGGACACAATCCAGCCCTGAGACCCATCCCCTTTTCAAAGCAGGGGGAAGACTGAGGGTCAGTCCAAGGAGGGGCACTCAACCTAGATCAGTCTTGAATCTGGTGAGGATGACACTTGACATTTATTTCCACAGGCAGCTTCCCTATTGAAGTGAGAATCTGGCAAGGTCAAAGGCTCGAGTCAGGATTTAAGGCCTAATCTTTGGCCTCTTGGGACCCCAGGGACCCAAATGACAGGCTGAGTATGAAACAGCAGCCTGGGATCAGAGAACCTTTACTTCTAAATGGAACTTGGTCACGAGTTGAGAGGAAGTCACTGGGTGGACACGTGGTCATGTGGATGCTTGAAAGAACTTGGTCCCGAGGCTGCTACCCACCGCGATGGCTCTGGTGCCACCCTCCCTCTCTCTCTGCATGTTCCATGCATGTTCAGGCAGACAGAGGAACAGCTGAGTGTGTGTCTGAGCTGCATGGTGCAGCGGAGAAGCTGAGCGTTGCCACGGCACTAGAAAGCATGGGGTGGATACAGTGATGGTTTCAGCCTCAAGAATGAGGTTTTCCCCCCATCTCTCCCCAAGCCTCCTAAGACATCATTTATGTGTGACATGTTTTCGGATCCTGTTTGCGCCAATTTAGAAAAGCTTCCAGGACTGCTGGTCCCTTCCCCCAGCTCAGACCCGCTTCCCCTTCAGCTTCCATATACCACAGCCTGATTCTGCTGGGCTCTTTTGCACAGTGTTTCAAACAAATCACACAGAACAACTCCCCCAAGAAAGAGAGCTCTACAGGCAGCGAGCAGCAGTACCCTCTCCTTCCCTGCCCCCCAACACTCAAGCATTCTTGGCTTTTCTAGAGAAGACCTGAGACAGCCCACAGCAAGCACAGAGGCTGTGGGCAGAGATCGGTTGTAGCGTTAAAAGAAACTCAGAGCAAGAGGCTGGTAAGGCAGTGGGTCTGAGAGCAGGCGGGGAATGGATATCTCACAGAGCAAGGTAAGGCATGTCTTAATTAAGCAGAGGACCTCAGACGAGAGCTGACAGAGTCGGGTCTCTCTGCCATTTGACACACCGAACTTACGACTGCAATTTGGCTCAAGGTTCTGAGACTCAAAAGCTCTAAGGCAGCTTTGGGAGAAGCAGCCACACTGAGCTTCCAGAGGGTCCCAAGGCCCCTGCTGTCCCAGGCCCTCCTGGGAGCAAGGAGCTGTCGGCAGCAGCAATCAGACATGTGGTGCCAAGTTCTGCCTAGCAGCCCACTAATCAGGCAGACACAGCTCTCCTCCCATCCTTTCTCTGCCCCTCCAGGAAGCCCCTGCCTGAAAGGAAGCCACCTCCCCTCCGCTTTTGCTCTTTACTCAGCTCCACACTCCTCCTCCAGGCTTTGGAATCTCACAGCTGCTCGCCCCCTCCCCACACCACTCCTCTCGTATCCACGTTGTTAAGCGATCATCAGCATCATAGATAGCAAACTGAGCCTCTGAGTTTCCAGCTGAAACTCCCAGACCAGCCAGCCTGCAATGCTTTGCCCTCGCAGGCATCTCACAGACCATCCTGCCTCCATCTAAACCTCCTCTCTGGGCCAAGCACCCTGGACATCTCTTTGCTTTTGACCTGCCAGCAGACCAGACAGAGACCCTGGGGCCCCCAGCATCTCCTCTCCTGACACAGAGCTCAGAATCCACACAGGAAAAGGCAGCAAAGAGACTTCCACACCTTTGCAGCATCACCTGCTCCAGCAAGCTCCCAAAGCCACTGGAATCAGCCAGGCTGCCTGGGGCCCCACACCCCCTTCTCTGGCAGCTTTAAGCTCCAGCCCAACCCACAGGATGCAGTCGCCTGATGCTACTTCCGAGCAGAGAGAAAGAGGGGAAAAAAAATGCCACCTCGTCAATGACAAGCTGTTCCAATCACACAGCTCAGACACCAAGTGCCCTGGACCACGGACAGCTCGGGCCTCCTCCCTTTGGGTGGGTGGAAGGCAACTCGGCACATCTGGGGGAGCCATCGCCCAAAGCCAGGCCCCCCCTCACCCTGCACATCCGGCCAGACAACAGTGCCCCATCCCAACGGGCAGACACCTTCTGCCAGTTCCAACAACTCTGGCCAACTCCCCTCTTGGCCTTCAACCTGAGGCACGGCTCTCCCTCCTGCTCCAAAGCACAGAGAGACCTCAAACCGAGCCAGAGGCCACCAGCGTGGCACTTCTCCAGAGGAGCAAGCACAGAAAGGAACTGAATGCCAAGTACTCACGGTGGTGAAGTCCTGGTGGCCACACTCCTGCCCCTTGAACTTGCAGTAGAGCATCATATCCTTCAGGTCGTGGCCCACGCGGTGCAGGAACTCCAGCATGCTGAACTGCTTGGGTTTGTAGTGCTTGAAGTTGGCCTTCTGCTGCAGGGCCTCCAGCACCGTGGGGTCGGCCAGGTGCGGGTCGGGGATCTGCAGGTTGACGTCCAGCAGCGCCAGCAGCTCCCCGGCGTGGTACAGGTCATTGGTGGTGAGCCTGGAGAAACGGAAGCCGTTGAGGTTGCAGAGGGTCACGGCCGGGAAGACCAGGCTTTGGGCCACCACCTCGTCCACCTTGGTGACGGCTGGTAAGAGAAGTAGTAGGACACCCTCTCCGAGCTCTCCACCAGCAGCAGGCCCAGGGAGCCCACGAAGGCCACGGCCCAGAGCACACGCCGGACGGTCAGCGGCCCATAGACGAAGATGTGCCGGATGCCGTGGAGGGTGGAGGTGTTGGCGAAGATCTGGATGCTAGAGGGCTGCAGGCTCCCCTCGCTGGGGCTCTCCTTGAGGTCCATGGGGACCCTGTGCAGTTCCGCAACTGGCTTCAGGTTGATCAGATTTCAGGCAAAGAGTTCCCAGTCCTCGGGGCTCTGCTTAAAGCCTGATGTTCAAGGGAGGGAAGGAAGGAAAAGCCAGCATCAGGCAGGGCAGCACCACCGGAGTTTATCCCGAGAGCCCAGCCGCACGCTGCCAGGGGTGAGTGTTTATATATATATTAAAAAAAAAAAACCCATTCAAACTCTAGCTCCTGATTTTTTCCAGGCGATAAGGAGGGCTGGTTTTATTTAGGGAGACACCAAGGTGATGTGGAAGAGATGTGGGTGGGAAGGGAGAGCTTAGCCAATGGAAATAAAGTCCTCCCCCCTACACACGCCACTAGAGACAAGATTAAAAGCGAGAGCGAGGGAGAAAATGCTTAAAACAAGTCGCCCAGCAGCTCGGAGCCTGTTAACCAGTGCCTAAGCCCCGTGTTCAGCATCCTGGGGATGTCAGGGCGGCCACGCTGATGCACTGCAGGCGGGCGCAGCCGCCGAGCTTCGGGGGCCCCCGCCGCCGCCGCGGCCGCTCGGGTCCTCTCCTCTGCCCGCGCTGTTTTGGACTCCGGATCGCCTTTCTCGCCGCCGGCCTCCGTCCCTCCTCTCCTCTCGTCCTCCAGGCCCCCCTTTTATTGGGCAGAATTCCAAATGCCGGGCGGTCCGCGGCTCGCGCCTCCTCCTCGGAGAGTAGGCAGCGCGCGCGGCCGCGGAGAGGCGAGGACCAGGAGGCTGGGGGCGCCGGAGGGGACTCGTCTGTCTCCCACCCCTGCCCCGCCACCCCCATCCCAACCCTCCCAGGAAAAGCGAGGACCCAGAGGGCACTATCTCCGGTGAAAGTTTCTTTTTGGTCTGTTTTGGAGGGAGCTAGTGGGGGCCTCTCCCCGCAGGGGGAGAACCAGCTCCCCTCCCCGGGACGGAGGACGTGACAGCCGCCCCCTATAGGTGGCAGGAAGGTACCTTGATGGACTCCCAGGAGCCCGGTATGGGGGTGGAGGCAGCAAGCCTTTGCGCCTCTCCTGTTCCCAGGTCAGCCCAGCCTTGGGTCTTCAGACACAGAGATGCTGGAAGGTGGGAAAGGAAGGGAGCCCTGGAAAACCCCTGATGCCTGCGGGAGGGGGACATTCCAGGGTACCAGGTGCCCCAGGCGCTCCTGGGAGCCACAGGCAGAGCAACAAGTAGCCTCCACCTCCGCAGAGATGTCAGGAGATTTTTGCATCTGAAAGAGAAAGACAGCTGGGGTTCCAGGTAGGACTGGCTGCCTTCCCTTGGGCTGTGTGTACGTGTGTGTTCTACCCCAGGATTTGCCAGATGGAAACACAGCTGGAGCTATAGATGGGAAAGAAAGATCGGGCTTCCAGCCACCTACCTCTTTTTTTCCTGAAAGTCCACTGGAAGTCAGCCCCTGCCAGCAGGTGAGTGTGGCTTGCCCAGTGCCAGGGATCAAAGGGCGGGAACCCATAGAATCAGTGAGGCTAAATCCCCTTCAGGAGGAAAGGAACAGAAAGTTCCAGTGGCCAACCCTATGCATACTGCCAAGCTGGGGCAGAGCCACACGGAGATGCCTGTGGAGCCAACCTGATGTCCCCAGGGCATGCCCAGCTTAAATAGCACTCCTTGAGAAGAAGGCAATTTAGGGAACGTCGCTCTTGGTTTGTATCTACTTCGAAATATTTTTCTATCCCATCTGCCCTCTCGCTTAACCAGATCCAAGCTGAGAACAGAGTCTGGATGCGCACTGAGGCAACACATGGCATTAAATCAGTGGTTTATCGATCCTGGGAGCTTAAAGAACAGAAGCATCACAAATAAGGACAAATGACAGAGGCCAGGTAACTTCACACACATGTCAGCCCAAAGGTTCCCAATTCCTGCCTCAAGCTGCTGAGGTGGGGACAGGGCTTCAAGACAGGGGGTGCCAAGACTAACTAAGAATCTATCAGAGGCTCTCCTGGTGGTCCAGTCATTAAGAATCTGCCTATCATTGCAGGGGACATGGGTTCGATCCCTGACCCGGGAAGACCTCACGTCCCACATGGCAACCAAGCCCACGCACCACAACTGCTGAGTCCATGTGACCTAGAGCCTGTGTTCTGCAACAAACAGGAGTCACTGCAATGAGAAGGCTGTTCACTGCAACTAGAGAGCATCCCTGACTTGCCACAACTAGGGAAAGCCTTCAACAGCGAAGACCCAGCAAGCTGAAAATCACTGAATTAATTTTTTTTTAAAAAGAATCTATTGTGTGTCAGGACTGGGCAAGGATGTCATATCATTTCACTTAATGCTTTCAACCACCTTGACAGGTGTGTGTTATTACCCCATATATACACACAAATAAACAGAGGCTGAGGAGAGTAAAGTCACACAACTCGTGAGTGCCCAAGCAGGATTTGAACTCAGGCTTTTGCCTCCAAAACACGAGCTCAAAGGCATAGTCAAAACATGTCTTCCCAAATTTAGGAAGAGGACAAGCATTTCTACTCCACTTTGGAGCTCAGTTGGTAAAGAATCCACCTGCATGCAGGGGACCCTGGATTGATTCCTGAGTCGGGAAGATCCCCTGGAGAAGGGATAGGCTGCTGCTGCTAAGTCACTTCAGTCATGTCTGACTCTGTGCGAACCCATAGACGGCAGCCCACCAGGCTCCGCCGTCCCTGGGATTCTCCAGGCAAGAACACTGGAGTGGGTTGCCATTGCCTTCTCCAATGCATGAAAGTGAAAAGTGAAAGTGAAGTCGCTCAGTCGTGTCGGACTCTTAGTGACCTCATGGACTGCAGCCCACCAGGCTACTCCGTCCAAGGGATTTTCCAGGCAAGAGTACTGGAGTAGGGTGCCATTGCCTTCTCTGAGGGATAGGCTACCCGCTCCCATATTCTTGGGCTTCCCTGGTGGCTCAGCTGGTAAAGAATCCACCTACAGTGCGGGAGACCTGGGTTTGATCTCTGGGTTGGAAAGATCCCCTGGAGAAAGGAAAGGCTACCCATGTCAGTATTCTGGCCTGGAGAATTCCATGGACTCTATAGTCCATGGGGTTGCAAAGAGTCGGAGACAACTGAGCGACTTTTCACTTCTGCCATTTTACACGCGCGCGCGCGCGCGCACACACACACACACACACACACACACAAACTCACCTTGTACTACACACCGACCAGCTCCTCCTCCACAGACGTGAAGCAGCCCCTCTTCCTCTCCACCAAGCAGGCCCCTTTCGGCCATGATTTTCATAGCGCCAGGCCCTCCTCCTCCAGGACTACCTCCCAATGCACCTCTGTAGTCTTTGGCTCATTAGCCTGTTCAACAAGTCTGTGGATCTCTGACTCCATACCAGACACTCCGTTGGTTTGGGGTAAACAGAGAGGAATGGAATATACTTCCCATCCTTGATAATTCAGGGTTCCACAAGGCTGGAGGCAGAGTTCATTCGCAAGCTGATCCCGTACATACGGAAGGCAGGGAGAGATGGAAGAAAGAGGCAGCCGCTGCAGACTGTTTGGTGACAGGTTTAAAAAGCAAGAGAACTTACACACAATCTCAGGTGCTGCCAGAGGAGTAGGTCTCTGCACCAAGTTTTAGAAGCTGAAATGGAAGCCTTAGAGGCTTTCCTGGTGGCTCAGTGGTAAAGAATCCGTCTGCCAATGCAAAAGACACAGGTTCGACCCCTGGGTCGGGAAGATCCCCTGGAGAAGGAAGTGGCAACCCACTCCACTATTCTTGCCTGGAGAATTCCATGGACAGAGGAGCCTGGCGGGCTGCAGTCCATGGGGTCAAAAAGAGGCAGACCCGACTGAGCAACTAAACAACAACCATAGTTAAGAGGCCTTAACTGGGCTCGGGAACACAGACCATCCAGATGGTCTCAGCCCCACCTTACTCTCTCAAGGCTGTGTCCTGAGGCACCTTCTAGCCCAGGAAATGTACATGCAAAATCCAAAGGCAGGGAAGAAGGGAGGAGACGCTGATTGCCCCAGACCTGTCCTCTTGATGACCTTTCCTAGGATTCCACCCCTCGTGACCTGCTCTATTTCACACGTGCAGCCCCCTCCTTGGAAACGTTCCCTGAAAGGTCAGCCCAGGTTTCACTCTCACGAAGCTCGTTGGATGGTTATCTGGCTACATTGGAGGCAGATGCCTCACCTACAATACAGGTGCCTGCAAGAGAAAACATCAGACAATCATTCCCAATCAATTTTTTTTCCACCCAGAGCCCCATGATTTGAACCCTGTTTTATAAGCCCCCCTATACTTTAGCCATCTGATGCAAGGAGCCAACTTATTGAAAAGACCCTGACGCTGGGAAAGACTGAGGGCAGGAGGAAAAGGGGATGACAGAGGATGAGATGGTTGGATGGCATCACTGATTTGAAGGACATGAGTTTGAGCAAACTCAGGGAGATAGTGAAGGACAGGGAAGCCTGGTGTGGGGCAGTCCATGAGGTTGCAAAGAGTCAGACAAAACTGAGCAACTGAACAACAACAATAATAGGCTGAGGGGAGGATCATTCAGGGCATCCATTTGTGTCCTTGTGTTATTTAATAAAAATAACACATTAGCAGACAGAAGACTCACCAGGTATGAATGCATAACATTCTGCTTGGCTAATGGCCCATGTGTCTCCTGTGTGGCAGCGTCGTTGTCCAAGGCCATCCTATGTTGGAGAAGAGCTTTTCTAATTGAGAATGTCAGGGTTCAGGAGGGACAGGCTTTGTTGGCTTTCATTCAAGGCATCCCAGGGGAGTTTATTAAGGGCCTCTGTGTGTGCTTTGGTGTCCTCCAGTCCAACGGAGGGGACAAAGATGGCAGGCAAATGATGGCACCGTGGGAATTAGAATGTGTCCCCCTGGCCTCGAGGAGAAGAAAGCAGCAGCTTCAGGAACTTGACCTGGTTGGGTACGCCGTACTTCTTGGCTGGGGGAAGCAGCACTGTTGGGTGTGGAGAGATGAACTGGGGGTGAGACAGGCCAGGCCAGGACTGCAACTTCTCCCCTCAAAGGTGCACGTTCAACCTCAGGTCTAGCTAGTTTCTGCAGGCCCAGGTTGCAGCAGGATGGTAGGATCCCAGTGGAGACTCCTCCTCAACCAGGGGTGCAAAGCAACTCACCCATCACAGTGGGATGTCCCATGGCAAATTCCAGTGGATGAAGCCTCTCCCAGGCCTGACTTGGTGTTCTCAGCAGCACAGCAGGCTGATCCACAGTGAGAGTCCAGGCATTTCCACACGTTTACAGGATCAGGTGCCTGGCAACGCAGCCATAGGCCCCTACCTGGCCAAGGTGGCTTTACCTGCTAGTAGTTTAATCTGCTGCTTTCATGTCCCAGTTTTCCCTTCTACCGCCCCTGATGCTTACAGGATATGAGAAAGAAGGAGCTTCTGGTCACTGTCATTTTTTTTTTCCCCATCTGTACATCATGACCTTTGCAATATGACCCCCATCACTATCTATTCAATGACAGTATCCATCCATGGTGCTCAGCCTTTCTAAGTCCCCCAGGAGTGGCAGCCTGGTTTGCTCAGTCCCAGGGGATAGCTTCGGAGAAGGCAATGGCACCCCACTCCAGTACTCTTGCCTGGAAAATCCCATGGACGGAGGGCCTGGTGGACTGCAGTCCATGGGGTCGCTAAGAGTTGGACACAACTGAGCGACTTCGCTTTGACTTTTCACTTTCATGCATTGGAGAAGGGAATGGCAACCCACTCCAGTGTTCTTGCCTGGAGAATCCCAGGGACGGGGGAACCTGGTGGGCTGCCATCTATGAGGTCACACAGAGTTGGACACGACTGAAGTGACTTGGCGGCAGCAGCAGCAGCAGCAGCAGCCCAGCCTGTGAAATTCTTAGTTCCCCAAGCAGGGATCTAACCCACAACCTCTGCAACAGAATCTCAGAGTCTTAGCCACTGGACTGGCACAGAAGTCCCAAAACAGCCCCTTAGAACAGGCCAACTGTCAGTGCAAAGGGTTATCAGCCAGGCCTCATAAGTGGTCACCAGCCAAATCACTTAGAGTCCTGCCCTCTGGCTACTGAGGTTCATTCCTGTGTCCAGGTGTCTATGTCCAAGGCATCAGAGGGACTTTCTCCCACTCCCTCCCTACAGACCGCAGGAATAGTGGCAGGGGCATTTGGAGAATGTACCTTCTCTACAGGGCCTGGGACACTCACCTTTCTAGAGGCAGAGGGCTTGTGGATGGGGTGTCCTCCTGCTACAAATACATATGTGACACTTAGTCAACGTGGGGGTTTGAGCCAAGACAGAGGTGTGTGGATGGACATATTCTCGACCTACCCCTTGATAGAAAGGGAAGTGCTTACCAGGATGTGCTGTTCCTTGGTGAGACTCTATCCAGAGGAGCTCTGTATATCCCGCTAGGACCTGGTACTCTGTGGGGTATATTAGCTTTCTTATCCCTCCCACTAAGTCATGTCTGACTTTCTGCAATCCCACCAGGCTCCTCTGTCCATGTGATTTCCCAGGCATGAATTCTGGAGTGGGCTGCCATTTACTTCTCCAGAGGATCTTCCCACCCCAGGGATCAAACTTGCATCTCCTACATTGGCAGACAGATCCTTTACCACTGAGCCCCCTGGGGAGCCCCCTCCCGGAGCTGGGACCAAAATTCTAAAGGTTCTCTCTCCTCTGATATGTTTGCCACTACACCCAACCATACTTCTTGGAGGCCCAGACACTCCAGATGTTGGCCCTGCTTGGGAGATGCCCAGAATTTCCATCTGCTTCACCTGTTATTTCATCTTCTCAAAGGCAGCTCACTACTCTGATCCCCAGCCCCACACCTTACCAGGCGGTATAAGAGACAGATGGGGAATAAAAGTTCTCCCAAACCCCCAAATCCCTACAAAGGCTGAATGGTGCCTCTTTCATGTTCTTAGAGGTTGGATAGGCTTGTCCATGGTCAACCACAACTTCTGGGACAACACAAGTCTTATCTGACCGAACTAGTCCCCAGAACCTCATGGCAGTGCCTGGGCCTTTCTTTATTTTTTTTTTGTGGACTCACTGCCCAGCCTCACCTGATAAATATTCGAGCCAAGTCTGCAGAGGGCCTTAGAGCAGAGGCAAGTCCCCACGTGTTAAGGCTGTATCAGCAGCATGATGGGCCCGTTTGACTGGCGTGGGGAAGGGAAAAAGGGAAAGGTCCTGGGATATCATCCAGGACGCCTGGTGAGCTGTGCAGTAGCCTTGGGGAAGGTCCTTGAAAGGTCCATGGTTGCCCCTTCCTCTGGAGGGCAAATTGATCTTAGTTATCAGAAACCTGTACTGACCAGAGTCTTTATGAATCTTCTTTCAAATGATAACATTTGGAAATTCTCTGGTGGTCCAGTGATTAGGAATCCATGCTTCCACCGCAGGGACACTGGTCTGATCCCTGGTCAGGAAATTAAGATCCCGCATGTCACACAGCTCGGCCAAATACAAATAAAATGAAATGAAACATATTTACGTTAGCACTTCTGCAAAAGCATCTGAGTGAAACAGTAATTGTAAATGACTTTAAAAAAACTTTTAAAATGGCCACTGTTAAAAGTTTGACGAGAGTTTGTTATAATGCAATTGACAAGGAAATTTATTTCTATGACATACATTTTAAAATTATGACTAATAACATTATCCCAGAACATATCAGACTTTTAGGAATTCCATACAAATACACCATACAGAAAGTTAGGCATTACTTATTTGACAGTGCTTTTTATTGTAATTGAACATATTTTTTAAAGCATAATTAGTTTAATTTTATAAGGAGAAAGAGCATATCTTTTGAGATATTCCAAGGGCCATCTGGAAAATCTCAAAGTTAGTTCAAGGTTAATAATAATTCACTTAAAGGTTGATTTTTTTTTAAGGAAATTTGCCAAAAATATGAAAAGATTTTAAAATGTTGTATTAAATAGGATCAGAGGTCCCTGTGAAACAATAGTTATCCATTTAACCAAAGTGACAATTAAAGACTTCAAAGGTAATTGCAGAAAGTTACACAATTGTAAAAAGCAAAACAACAAAAAACACTTTGCTGGTTTAATAGAGAAAATTCAGCTTAACATGAGGCACAGAAAAATATTTTTGATAAAACACAGAACCTTTGATTTCCAGGCAGCTTATTTAAAAGGGAAAGAAACCTTTCAAAATTCTATTAATCTTATCCTCACATTAGTCCAGGAAAACTTTGTTCTTCCGGTAGATGAAAGAAAGTTAAGTTTTAGTTTTACATAAGCATACTATTGATATAAAAGTTTGTTTAAGCCAATTAAGCGGAACTCTTTTACAAATTAATTTCGGCAATACACTCTAGAAGTCAAAGGATTACATATATATGTAACGTTTATCCATAGACATATGGCAGGCAGACACAGAGACCCTAAAGTTTTCATTGCAAAACTTTAGCCATGGCTCAACAATGTAAAATTCACCAGTTTATAAGTAACAGTTAAATCCAAATGGTGTTTCTAGCAGACAGAACAAGATAAGGCTACTCTCTCAGATGGCTAAAGTATTTTCCTAATATTTGTGGAGAAGACTTTTCAAATTTGTACTTGCCCTTGACAAATAATCTTATTGACGCTGTGGACTAGATTTTGGGCAAGGAGTTTTCTATAGCAGTCTGTATTCTTAAAAGCGTCTTCCACTTTCTTTTCTTTTTTAGTCTAAGGCAATTGTGCACAGCGTTTATATTTCAAATACATGATGAGATTTACAACTTCAAGGGGCAGAGAAAGAAAGCAGGCTTTCTCCTAGGAGTTTTGGGGCCCATTTTTGTATTGTCAGAAGCCTAGGGTAATTACTATTTAAATTTTTCCTCTGCATTAGAGGTCTGAGGGCTCAGGTTCATTGTCAATCATGGTAACTTCCTCCCCTTTTATCTTTCTACTTTCCCAGGGATTCTGCCTCTTAGCTAATCAGGCTTTGACACAAGAACTCAGACTTTAAGCTGCAGCAGCCCGTGCCCTCCTAGCTTTGCTAAATGGCACAGTACATCTCCAACTTATGACTCTATCCTCACGCCCTGTCTGCAGCCCCAAAGGGAGCTGGAGATGCCTGAATGTCCTTCTCTGACTTCCGCTCCTCCCCCAACTCTGTAACTTGAGCTTCAGCCACTCCTTGCCTGAGCCTCTGAGCCGCAGAGGCCAGCTGAACTGTGCACAGTAGGGACCAGTCGTTCGGTCCTCTTCTTTGTCACAAGGGCACTATGTGCAGTTCGTCAGGCAAGGACATTAGAACAGCTGGCACTTCCGGGGTGTCCAGATTTCCCCCATGGATACCTTTTTTCCAAAACCCCATTTGCCTGGTCTCCTGGCTGGCTTGCCAATTGTTGGTTCTCAACAACCCCCATACACGGAGGGCAAGGAGAGACCAAGGAGAGAGGCAGCCACTCCCAACTGGCAGCTTCAACAAGCAAGGGAACTGCATACAAGGCTTGTCTTGGTGGGCTGCAAGGTCAGTAGACCTCCCCTCCTCCCTGCCAAATCTTAAAAGTTTATATAGAACCCTTAACTGGGTTGAGTCACGCCAACTTACTCTCTCAAGGCTGTACCCTTGAAATAGCACCTGGTATTGAATGGTGGGTGAAATGTACTTTCCAAGGACAGGACATGGGTTAGGAGCCTCTCGTTGCCTGGGTCCAGCCGACTGGGTCAACCAGCAGTCGTGTCTTGTCAGTGACGTCCTCCAGTGTCAGGCAGTGAGACACAAGTCCCACTGGAGTGCATCTGGTCCTTTCTCTACAGCAGAGAGTGAGAGAAATGAGCTCCTGGTCTAGCAAGGCCCAGCCTCCTGTATCCTCACCTCGCTCCTCCCACCCCCACCTTACCTGTGCTGCCTTTCACTCCCTTTCCCCCAGCTCAGACCTGCCTCTCCCCTTGAAGCCTCTTCTTTTCCCAGCATCATATTTTCCCTCAATTCACACCCCCAACGTGCTTTCTCATGTGTACAGAAAAAAGATCTCCGAGTTGTTCTAATTACCCTCTCTCCCATTTAAACCTGTTCACTTGTTGGAGTCCCCACTGGTGGGGCGAGGATGGCCCTGATGGTGGATTTCATCCCAGAGCACTTGGGTCTATACTTGACACTGTGTGGATATTATCAATCACAGTGAGAGAGTGGTACTCCCAAGCCCACTTTACAGATGAGAAGGCCTAGTACCCAGAGGAGAGCTACCTTGCCCATGGTCTCCCAGCTATCAAGGAGCAGAGCTGATAGTCAAACTCAGGAATGTCTGAATCTGAAAGATACATTTTCCAACCCCAATGAAAACGCTTCCACAAGATCTCAATGGCGCCAGCTTCGAATATGAAATATCTAAGTTACAGAATATCCTTCAAGAAGCAACGTCACAGTTTCCTGCATATATAGCAATTCAACTTGATGGCTAATTGAATGTCACTACATGGCTCTCGTTAGAGACCCTCTTTAATAGGTAAGACTCATTTGCAATTAGCAGTCTGGTTGATATACAAACATCAGATAGTCCAGGATCCTTAAAAAGGTTTCTGTGGGGTTCAGTTGGCTAAGGATTTTCCTCCTCAATCAGATTTACAATGCACTGTGGTATGTGTAGGGATTTATGAGGAATAGGTTTAGACTCAGTCAATTTGGCCCAGATTTTCAGACTCTGCCTTAATTTTGTGTAATGGTCTTTTTGATGAATGCAAAATATTAAGTGCAGGACTAAACACTGAAAACATTTCCAGACAAATTCATTTGCAAATAAAATAATCTAATTCCCCAATAGACAATGGGCCCAGATTTTTGCTGTGGTAAATTTATCCATTTATGAGGGAATAAATGAACACACGAATGAATTCACTTTCTTTGACACTGAAGCTGTTTCTCTGAGATACAAGGAGGGGGCCCCTCTTCTAATCCTGGGAAACCTGGGGCCTCTCCAGAGCCTGCAGCCCAAGGAATGTGAGGTTACAAATTGCAGGGCCCTGCCTCCAGCGTCCTGCAAATAGTGACAGGCAAGGTTAGCAAGCTGAGATCTATAATCAGCTTGAATGCTAATTTCCTGCTTAACGTGCTGGATACAAGTTGCTGCCACTGCCATTCCCTAATTTTAAAAAAGATGCATTTCTTTCTATTATACAGATGGCGTTATTAATTATTATTTCAAACTTGGAGGGGCCTCAGTACACAACTTTTTTTCCTGGCAGTTCATTCCTCTAAAGAAAGCTTAAAGATCAATTATTATAAACCAAAGTGTTTTTCTGCTATTGGTTTATAAATAAGTACCTCACACAACAACTATTCCCATTTAGTTACTTCAGTGTACACTTAGCAAATAATTTGTCATGAAGGGTATTCCAGGCGGGGTTTTAAGCAAAGCTGGGCCTAAGTGTACCTTATTGAGATTTTATTTATAGTTGTCTATTTTTTTCCTTTTCCAGGTAAAACCTGCAAAGGCCAGGCCACACCGAGTGGACTTTAGGGGCTCAGCAGCCAGTTGATCTGAGCTCTGGAATGGATCCAGCCTGCTGTGTGGCCATTGGAAAACCACATAACACCTCTGCGCTGTTTGCATTTGTGTTAAATCATTGTGGAGGCCTCCTCCCTATGGCGCTAGTGGTAAAGAACCTGCCTGCCAATGGAGGAAACATAAGAGATGGGGGTTCGATCCCTGAGCTGAAAAGATCCCCTGGAGGAGGGCATGGCAACCCACTCCAGTATTCTTGCCTGGAGAAACCTATGGACAGAGGACCCTGGCAAACTACAGTCCATAGGGTCGCAGAGAGTCAAACACAACCCACAGCCAAAGCGACTCAGCACACACGCCTGCGTGTCAGCTTCCTCTGCTGCTGCAATTTGACACAAGCCCTGACCAGGTCACAAATGCCTAGTTAATGGGATAAAAATGAGTCTGAATTGGGAATTCTGGTCATTAACCGCATGTCACCATCTGTTGGAGCAGGGAGTTGAATGAGAATCACCCAACACGTTAAAATGCAGATTCCGGCTGCCATCCCCTTGCTACTGCCTACACCCCTCTGCAGCTGAATCTCTAGGGTCGGGGGCTTGGAGGCTCTCTGCCCTTACAGGGTTATGGAGCGCAGATCAGAGACCCCACCCAGACCCAGCCATGTCTCGGGAGCTCTTCCTCTCTGTCAGGCATGCCAAACTGGTGTCTGGAGTTTTGCTTTGGCATTTCCTTCAGCCTAGAGAGATTTCCCCCAGGCTGGCTTCTTCTCGTAAATCACCTGATGGGAGAGGCTGCGGCTGGCCTCCTGTCGCCACCCTCCACCCCACTGATGATGCCATTACATGCTCCCTTCTCTTCTCTGGGCTCCTCATTGTCAGGAAATTCATCTCATCTCCTTGTGAATTATCTGTTGCATAGACCCACCCCCAACTCCAGTACAGAGACCCTGTCTGGCTTGTTGGAAGCTGTATCCAGCGTGAAGGACCTGGGAGGCGCTTGTCAGTATAAGAACTCATGAGTGAATGAACGCTAGGTGAATTCCCTTACTTCTGATGCTGATGCTGCTCCTCTAAGATGCTAGAATGGGGACCGTCTTCTGACCTGGAAAGAAGGGATACTGGGACCTGCTCTGAACCTTGTTCCTGAGGAAGGTGAAGGCCAGCTCCTGCCCCTCAAGCCTGTTCACTGTGACCCCAGCATCCAGGGAAGACCTCAGTGGAACCAGAGTCCCTGTGTTCAGCAGGAAGCTATGCACCCAGAGAATCTCAGCTGGGGTTATTTGACCAGGAAATCCTAACTTCAAGGGCTTTTGAATAAGTTCTCCTTAACTTCATTGTCTACAAAAACATGTGCTAAGTCGCTTCAATCATGTATCACTCTTTGCGACCCTATGGGCGGTAGCCTGCCAGGCTCCTCTGTCCATGGGGATTCTCCAAGAAAGAATACTGGAGTGGGTTGCCATGCCCTCCTCCAAGGGATCTTCCAGATGCAAGGATCGAACCTGCGACCTTTATGTCTCCCTCATTGGCAGGGGGTTCCTTTACCACTAGCACCATCTGGGAAGCCCACAGAAATGTGGGTCCTGGTGAAAGCTGAGGTCAGGTATGAACTGCATGCTAGTTACCTACCCAGGTAAGAGGTTGTTCCTTTTGACTTCTCCTGGCTTTGCATGGACAACTGAGCCTGACACTTCCCATACAAGCTTCTCTCCTCTTTCCTCACCAGATAGGATAATGATATCATGAAGAAATTACTAAACAAGTGGTGTTTAATAACTGTTTGCCAGCATGAAATAAGGAAGACAATCATACGAGGGTCTCCAAGCTCTTCCTTACCCTCAATCAATTTTTGGTTAACTAAAAATTAGTTTGTAATGAGTCCCTGCCCCCTCGTACAGAGTCAATGGCTGCTGCTGCTGCTGCTGCTGCTGCTAAGTCACTTCAGTGTGTCCGACTCTGTGCGACCCCAGAGACGGCAGCCCACCAGGCTCCCCCTCCCTGGGATTCTCCAGGCAAGAACACTGGAGTGGGTTGCCATTCCCTTCTCCAGTACATGAAAGTGAAAAGTGAAAGTGAAGTTACTCAGTCGTGTCCGGCTCTTACTGACCCCATGGACTGCAGCCCACCAGGCTCCTCCGTCCATGGGATTTTCCAGGCGAGAGCACTGGAGTGGGGTGCCATTGCCTTCTCCAGAGTCAGTGGCTACTTTCTCTTATTTAGTTTGCTTTCCATGAGACACTTCTCAGGCTTCCCAAGTGGCTTAGCGGTAAATAATCTGTCTGCAATGCAGGAGACACGGGTTCAATCCCTGGGTCAGGAAGATCCCATGGAGGAGGACATGGCAACCCACTCCAGTACTCTTGCCTGAGAAAACCCCATGGACAGAGGAGCCTGGTGGGCTACAGTTCATGGGGTTGCAAAGAGCTGGGCTCAACTTAGCAACTAAACAACGAGACACACTGACCTGTGATTCCCCTCCAGGTAGGCTGAGGAAAACTCCCAGACAGTGCTCATTTTTATCCTATTTGAAGACACACACACACACACACACACACACAATGGGAAAGAAGGTCCGAGAGGAAGGGGATATATGTATACATATAGCTGATTCACTTCATTGTACAGCAGAAACTAATACAACATTATACTCCAATAATAATTTTTTTTAATGACACAAAAGTTCTCTCTCATATGAATGAAGCAGGCCTGGCTCACATCTACCTCATGGATAGAAGCAGGTACCCAGGGCACCAAGGTCCTGATGTCTGCTTTGATTTCACGTCATTTCCCTTATCCTTAGGGTGTGGAAGCCTGCTGCCCTCCACCTCTCTCCTGTCCACCCTCTTTATGTTTTTCTCCTCTAGATCTGATTTATTTCCTGTTTTTGTCTTTATTCATCCTCCTCTTTGAGTCTTCCTCTGGTCCTCTTTCCCCTGGGAAGGACGTCATAGAAAGAAACCATCGCTGTTTGTTTTCGCTCTGTCTCTCCATCCCGAGAGCCAACTGCTTCCCACATCGGACAAAGAAGCAGGGAAAAAATGCCCTGAAATCAACAAGCCACAGACAGGCTTTCAACAAAAACTTTATTAACACCACTCTGGCCTTAGGTGAGCTGGCGAGCTTGCAGAAGGCCAGCCGAAGAAACAGAGGGCCGAAGAAGCAGGTCCTGCTGCTGAGTGGAACTTCCTCTCCCCCTTGTGGTTACAACTGCTTCTGATCTTCGGGAACCAGTCATTGGTGGCAGTGGTATCTTAGCATACCGTGATCACGCTCTTATTTCACAGCTTCCTTGACTCATCAGCCCGCCTACCTTCTTAGATCAGCACCCAACCCCCTCCCACCCCAGTCCCCACTCTGTCCATCCATCTGCTCTTTTCAAAAGGGTTTCACTGCGTGCATGTCGGTGCACTCCACTCGGGTACTTATTTGCATTTGATGACTTTTCTGTGTCTCCTGTATTCGTTTTCATCCCATTTATTTACTCCCTAGCTCTTTCATAAAGCCACATGAAATCAAAGCAAGGAACCAGGAGTAAGAAAGCGGTGGAGAGGACGGAAGGAAAGGGAGTGACACATTTATGTTTGTAATCACGTTCATCTCTTCCCCTGCATCTCCGTGCGTCCCACTACAGATTCTTCACACAGGTTTGAACGTGTCCAAGCCCGCGGGCAGCACTTCAAGGGAGTGAACAGGAGGCAGAAAGCATAGCCCTGCTCCCAGGGAACTTTTCATCTCACAGGCGAGGCTCTAGTAACGTCTCCTGTCTGTACCACGGTTGATGTGAAGCTCTTAGGCAGGCGTTTTCCTATCTGATTTCTGTAAGCAGAATGGAGGCATTGTTTCCACAGTATAAAAGAAGAAACTGAGGCTCAGAGAGGTGAAGGATGCTGAGAAGATAGGAGGAGGATCAAGATCAAAGCCCAGTCTGCTGGCGCCAGATTTCACGGCCTTTCCACTCTGCTGTTATTCTAACCAAGCTCCCACCCCTGACACATGACGCCATGTGACAGTGCCATGTCGACTGGTCACGATAAGAATCCTGGCTCTGGGGAAAATGAAGTCAGTGAAGGCTGGAGAGGAGTGAGAGGAAAGATGAGCGGGAGATGGAGTCTGGAGAAAGATACAGGGCTTGGTCAGAAGGCTACACTGGGGAGGTCCTTTCAGACCTTTTGTGTCCTTGTGTGTGTCATCCAAAGGGCCGCAGAGGGGCCACCAGAGAGGCTGAGTCTTCAAAAGCTTATTGTAGAAAGAGTGAGGGAGAGGTAATCGTCTTTTCCCTTCATCTCTGTTTATACAAATACAAGTGTATACTATTACACAGCCACTAAAACAAATGAAACAGAATCTTTTACAGAGGTATGGATGGACCTAGAGTCTGTCATACAGAGTGAAGGCGGTCAGAAAAAGCGAAACAAACATGGGATATTAACCCATATATGTGGAATCTAGAAAAATAGTATAGATGACTAATTTCCAGGGCAGGAATACAGATGCAGACGTAGAGAATGACATGTAGACACACAGTGAGGGAAGGGGAGGGTAGGATGAGTCGAGAGATTAGGACTGACATGTATACGCTTCCATGTGTAAAACTGACAGCTAGCGGGAAGCTGCCGCATAGCACAGGAAACTGTTCAGTGCTCTGTGAGGACCTAGGGGGTGGGATGAGGGGAGTGTGAGGCGGCCCAAGAGGGAAGGAATGTGTGCATACATATAGCCGATTCCCTTCATTGCGACAGCAGAAACTAGCACAACATTGTAAGGCAATTATATTCCAATAAAAATATTTTAAAATGTATACGTACATACATGGCTCCTTTTTCCATGTCTGATTATGCCTTCAATTAGCAAGAATTTATTGCCTGCTAATTTGGTACAAGCACTTTGATAAAGCCTTGAGGGAGGGTATCAACAAGTAAGAGACATCTTTGCACTGTTTTTGGAGGAGGTAACTGACAAAATGTGACAGCAGTTGACCCTTGAGCTGGCCCCGGGCAATGAGAGGCTCCTTACCCCTCCGCCGTCCTTGGAATGTGTATTTTGCCCACTGCTCCCACCATAGAGCCGTTTTCAAGGGCACGGGCATGAGACAGCAATGTGTTCCTGAGACCATCTGGATGGTGTACGTGACTGAGCCCAGTTAAGGCTTCTATATAAACTTCTAAGGTTCTGGTGGGCGGGTATAGAGATCTACTCATCTTGCTGCATCCAAGACAAGCCTCCTCTGTAAGTTCCTTTGCTTGTGAAACCGCCACCAACCAATCCGGAGGGGCTGCCTCTTCACTTGATCTCTCCCTGCCCTCCAAGTCCAGGGGCCAATTTGTAAATTAATGTTTGTTCCTAAGGAGTGGGCAGGGCAGGTGGTCTGTGCACGAGGCAGAGAAAGCTCTGGACTGTGGGATACTGGGGAGTGTGGCATTCAAATGTTCCATTAAGTTCTCTGTACAGACTGAATTTCCATGGAGGGAAGCTGACATTTCCATGTATTGGGAGCTAACATCTCGTTTCATCCTGTGAGATTATTCTGCCCATTTTACAGACAAGGAGACTGAGGCTTAAAGGAGTGAAGTAAATTGCTGTGGTCCCACTGCTGGTGGGATGAGCTTCTATGAGAGTCTAGGATCACTGAATCCTGCTGCTGCCCATGTGTCTTGTGAGGCCGTGGAGCACTGTGGTCCAGGGCTCAGGTGCTGGTGAGAAACGGCTGTGAGATAAGTCCCAGATCCACTCCTCACCAGCTCTTTAATTTGTCTAAACCTTGGTTTGCTCGTCTGTAAAAGGGGGATAAATCTGAGTACCCACCTCCTAAGGCAGATGGGAGGGTCTGATGAGTTGAAATGTGTAAGCACTAGTAAATGTCTAAGGAAAGCTCAGCCACCACAGCTGCCATTCTTAACACGATCGCTAGCATTACCTCTATTGTCAAAAGGAGACCCTGATGACATGGAGCCACACACTGTGAACTCGTGATCTTTCTTTATCCCCATGCCACTCATCCTGTCCCCATTGCATGCAAAATGGGAAGTGTGCAGTGAGGAATCAGACAAGTAGGGCGACATCGGTATGCATGAACCAAGGTCCAGTGAGAAAACTCTCAGAACCAGACTCAGGGCCATCTCCCCTGAGCTGGGTCGTTTATACCCTTTTGTGCAGTTTCCCTGGTGGTTCAGCAGTAAAGAATCCTCCTGCAATGCAAGAGACATGAGTTCAATCCCCGGGTCAGGAAGACACCCTGGAGAAGGAAATGACAACCCACTCCAGTATTCTTGCCTGGGAAATCCCATGCACAGAAGAGCCTAGTGGGCTAGAGTCCACAGGGTTGCAAAGAGTCGGACACAACTGAGCGACTAAACACCAATGCATTTTTTGTAGGTCTCCTCACCCTAAATGTGTTGCGATTTTGAGCTTCTCTTCCTCTTCAAGAACATCACAGACAAGGACCTGCACTCTAAATCTTTGTCTACTTAAGCCCCAAAAGAGTCTCAGAAAGAATCTTCTTTTGCTTACAGAAGAAACAGGGATCAAATGCTCACTCGGCTTCAGCTGTTTTCACATCCATTTTTATCTTGACAAACTGCAGGTATTATGATGCTTATCTGATGGCAGAGACACCTGAGAAGCTTAGAACTTAATTTATTTACTCATGGTTTTGATAGAATCCTGAGCATTAAGAAATGGGGGGGAGTGGGGGGCAGTGTACCTATGTCAGAATTTCTCTCAAAGGGTGTGAAATGTGGTTGGAGAAACAGAGAGGCTTGGAGGGATCTGTGTGTCTGAACAGGAAATGAAAGAAACATGGAAAGTTATTGACTTCCTCGTCTCTGAATAAAATAGCTAAATTCCTCTCAATGCCTTGCACTGATCAGTGTAAAATCCTGATATTTCTTCTAGTACTTACTTCTCTCTTGTTTGTCTGCCTCCCAGCTAAAATACAAGCTCCCAGAAGACAAGGATTGGGGACTGCCTAATTCACACCAGTTTCCTAACACCAAATCCAGCTCCTAACGTGATCAAGACTCAACTGATATTTGTTGAATGAATCAATGAAACTTAAACTACTGTGCTTCTTGATTTTCCAAAAGAGGCCCTGATTCCTGGAGTCTTCGTGTGAACAAAGGTATCCAACCAGAGGAGGGAGAATTTCTTTAAAAAGTAATAAAAGTCAAGTCTATAGTGTCTGACTCCCTTGTTATAACAGTTTCCCCTTCTCTGTCAAACAGCAGGATTGCCCTGTTGACTATCAGCTCTGTGGGGTTCAGAACACGTCCTATTGTGCATTTGATCCTCAAGGGCTAGTAGAAAGCTTGATATGCTAAAGGGGCTCAAAACTATTTAGAAGAAAAAAAAGCTTGGCCTCAAAGAAACAGAGCTTCATAGTCACCCTTTTCTTCAAATATCTGCTGATTTAAACTGCATGTTCTAGGCTCTTAGGTACAATGTACACACAGCATCATGGTCCCTACCCACCTCAAGCTCAGTCTACCTGGTCGTTGTGCAGTTGTTGAGTCATGTCTGACTCTTTGCAACCCCATGGACCACCCGGCTTCCTTGTCCTTCACCATCTCCTGGAGTTTGCTCAGACTTGTGTCTGTTGAGTCTGTGATGCCATCTAACCATCTCATCCTCTGTCACCCCCCTTCTCCTCCTGCTCTCACTCTTCCTAGGCATCAGGGTCTACCTAGTGCTTTTGCAAAAATGAGTTCCCAACAATCACATATTCTCTGATGTTGCAAGATGGACGACAGGCCCTGAAAAACAAGAAAGAGAGAAAGAACAGAGGGGAAAAGGCTTTGCAATTTCACTCCTTGTGTCTCTTGCCAACAGAGACAAGAAACCACTAGCAATTATGTCGAAGCCATTACTGCGAAGCCAGTTTGCTTCTGGAGTTACAGTTGCACTCCAGGAACTTGACTGATACTCCAGAGAGGTCATTACTTGCCGGAGACATGTTATTGAGGGCAGTAGTGTCCTTGCCAGCCTGGGATGCCCTCAGTCAAGTATGATAGCAGGAAATGGGGGTCAAAATAATTAACCTCATGTGATTTTGGTAGGACTCATTGCAAAATCACCCAGATGCACTCAACCGTTTCTTCCAGTTAAATAAGTGCATCCATTTCCCCCAAAGGTCTCTTCCCACATCCCTGCCTATTTTTTCCCCCTAGCTCTCAATCCATATACCTTTTGATTTGCTCTCTCTCTTTTATTCTTCCTGCCTTCCTCTCCACTTACGGATTCTGCTGGTGATAGTTTTGCTAGGGTTTTCAGCACCATTATTATCACTGTGTGAGTGTGTGTTCAGTTGCTAAGTCGCATCTAACTCTTTGCAACCCCACGGACTGTAGCCCTTCAGGCTCTGGACGGCCCTCCTCTGTCCTTGGGATTTCCCGGGCAAGTATACTGGAGTGGGTTGCCATTTCCTTCTCCACTCATTCCCTATTCCCACTACATAATCAAGAACTTCAGAGGTCCAGTCAAGATCCCCTTCATGAATCACAGCCTGTCATGGCAATGGGGCTTGTGTAATGAAGACGTGAGACGTGATGTGCAAACCCAAGTGGACGAGTCAGAGTGAAGAGTTCTGACAAAACAAGGTCCACTGGGGGAGGGATGGAAAGCCACTCCAGGGTTCTGGCCGCAAGAACCCCATGAACAATATGAAAAGCAAAAATGATATGACGCCAGAAGATGAGCCCTCCGGGTCGCAAAATGCCCAGTATGCTCCTGGGGAAGAGTGGAGGGCAACTATGAACAGCTCCAGAAAAACGAAGCAGCTGGGTGAAAGCGGAAATGACACTCAGTTGCAGATGTGTCTGGTGGTGAAAGTAAAGTTCGATGCTATAAGAACAACATTGCATAAGAACCTGGAATGTTAAGTCCATGACTCAAGGTAAACTGGACGTGGTCAAACACGAGAAGACAAGAGTGAACATTGACATCTCAGGAATCAGTGAACTAAAGTGGACAGGAATGGGCAAATTTAATCCAGATGACCATTATATATACAGCTGTGGGCAAGAATCCCTTAGAAGAAATGGAGTAGCCCTCACCGTCAACAAAAGAGTCCAAAATCCAGTCCTTGGGTGCAGTCTCAAAAACGACAGAATGATCTCAGTTTGTTTCCAAGGCAAACCATTCAACAGCACAGTAATCCAACCACTAATGTCAAAGAAGCTGAAGTTGACCAGTTCTATGACGATCTACAAGACCTTCTAGAAGTAACACCAAAAAAGAGATGTCCTTTTCATCATGGGGGATTGGAAATACAAAAGTAGGAAGTCGAGTGATACCTGGAATAATAGATAAGTTTGGCCTTGGAGTACAGAATGAAGCAGGACAAAGGCTAATAGAGTTTTGTCAAGAGAACGCACTGGTCATAGCAAACACCCTCTTCCAACAACACAAGAGACGACTCTACACATGGACATCACCAGATGGTCAATACCAAAATCAGACTGATTATATTCTTTGCAGTCAAACATGAAGGAGCTCTATACAGTCAGCAAAAACAAGACCAGGAGCAGACTGTGGCTTAGATCATGAGCTCCTTATTGCAAAATTCACACTTAAAATGAAAACAGTAGGGAAAACACTACGCCATTTAGGTATGACCTAAATCAACCCCCTTATGATTATACAGTGCGGGTGTCAAATAGATTCAAGGGATTAGATCTGATAGACAAAGTGCCTGAAGAAATATGGATGGAGGTTCATAACGTGGTAGAGGAGGGAGTGACCAAAACCATCACCAAGAAAAAGAAATGCAAGAATGCAAAGTGGTTGTCAGAAAAGGCTTTACAACAGTTGAGGAAAGAAGAGAAGCAAAAGGCAAGGGAGAAAGGGAATGATATATCCAACTAAATGCAGGGTTACAGAGAATAGCAAAGAGAAATAAGAAGGCCTTCTTAAATGAACAATGCAAAGAAATAGAGGAAAACAATAGAATGGGAAAGACTAGAGATCTCTTCAAGAAAACAGGGGATATCAAGGGAATGTTTCATTCAAGGATGGATGAATAAAGGACAATAAAGGACAGAATGGTAAGGATCTAATAGAATAAGCAGAAGAGATTAAGAAGAGGTGGCAAGAATACAGAGAAGAACTATACAAAAAAGGTCTTAATGACCCCAGAATACCATGATGGTGTGATCACTCACATAGAGCCAGACATCCTGGAGTTCAAAATCAAGTGGGCCTTAGGAAGCATTACTATGAACAAAGCTAGTGGAGGTGATGGAATTCCAGCTGAGCTATTTACAGTTTGAAAGATGATGTTGGTAAAGTGCTACACTCAATATGTCAGCAAATTTGAAAAACTCAGCAGTGACCACAGGACTGGAAAAGGTCAGTTTTCATTCCAATCTCAAAGAAGGGCAGTGCCAAAGAATGTTCAAACTGCTGTGCAGCTGTGCTCATCTCACATGCTAGCAAAGTAATGCTTAAAAACATTCAAGCAAGGCTTCAATAGTACATGAACTAAGAAACTCCATATGTGCAAACTAAATAAGAAAAGGCAGAGGAACCAGAGATTATAATGCCAACATTCATTGGATTATAGAGAAAGAAAGAGAATTCCTGAAAAGCATCTACTTCTGCTTCATTGACTACGCTAAAGCCTTTGACTGTGTGGATCACAATAAACTGTGGAAAATTCTTAAAGAGATGGGAATACCAGATGAAGAACCTAGGTTAAAATTTTAAGTCCCCTTTTTTGATTAAAACCCCGGAGGCAGGCCATGCCTCACAGGAGATAACTTACTCCTTATCTGGTGACTCAGAGTCTCCTGGTCCTTAACAAAGCCCCATTCTATTAATTCTTAACTGATGACTTATAACCTAGTTTCCTGACCTTGCAAAGAGACCCCCTCTCAAAGATGTATTTACTGTCGGATTTTTCCGGGTAATTGTTTCTTTAAGAACTGGCCAAGCGCTGCAGGGTGGTCAGTCAACTGTTTCGACTTAATTATCTGCAGACCTATCCCACCAATCAGATGTCCTCACCCCACCTACACCTGCCTATGGCCCCCTACCACATTGTTCCCAATATCCTGACCCCTCCCACACCTGCCTGTGATTTTTCGGTATAAAAGTTCCTCACAATTGATATTCGGGGTTCATCTCCTTGCGTGGAGACTGAACCCCGGCGCGTCGGCCTAATAAATCCTCTTGCCTATTGCATCGAATTCGAGTCACTGTGGTCTTTGGAGCGACAGATTCTGAGAAAAGGCCGCGAGGTCTTACACAGACCACCTGACCTGCAGCCTGAGAAACCTGTATGTGGGTCGGAAGCAACAGTTAGCACCAGACATGGAACAATGGAGTGGTTCCAAATTGGGAAAGGAAGTACATCAAAGCTGTATATTGTCACCCTGCTTATTTAATTTATATGCTGAGTACATTATGTGAAATGCTGGGCTGGATGAAGCACAAGCTGGAACCAAGATTGCTGGGAGAAATACCAATAACCTCAGATAAGCAGATGACACCACTCTGATGGCAGAAAATGAAGAGGCACTCTTGATGAAGGTGAAAGAGGAGAGTGGAAATGCTGACTTGAAACTCAACATTCAAAAACTAAGATCGTGGCATCTGCTCCCATCACTTCATGGCAAACAGAAGGGGAAAAAGTGGAAATGGTGACATATTTTCTTTTCTTGGGCTCCCAAATCATTGTGGACAGTGACTAAAACCATGAAATTAAGATGTTTGCTTCTTGGGAGGAAAGCTATAACAAACCTAGACAGCATATTTAAGAAGCAGAAACATCATTATACCGACAGAAGTCTGTGTAGTCAAAGTTATGGTCTTTCCTTTTTCCGGTAGTCATGTATAGATATGAGTTGGGTCACAGGGGAGGCTGAGCGCTGAAGAATTGATGCTTTCAAATTGTGGTGTTGAAGAAGATTCTTGAGAGTTTTTTGGACTGCAAGGAGATCAAACCAGTCAATTGTAAAGAAGATCAACCCTGAAAACTCGTTGGAAGGACTGATGCTAAAACTGAAGCTCCAATACTTTGGCCACCTGATGCAAAGAGCAGACTCATTAGAAAAGACTCTGATGCTGGGAAAGAATGAAGGCTGGAGGAGAAGGGGACGACAGAGCATGCGATTGTTAGATAGCATCACGGTCTCAGTGGACATTAATTTGTGCAAACTCCAAGAGACTGTGAAGGACAGGGGAGCCTGACGTGCTACAGTCCATGGGGTCGCAAAGAGTCCGATATGACTGAGCAACTGAACTGAACAAAACCTTTATCTGTTTGCGGAATGTGCAGTTTTCAGACTGCAAGGGCAATTTCATCTTATCGCCACAAGAGGTCACTGCTGAGGAATTGTCTTACGGAGGTCCAGAGACACTCACTTGAGTTGGCTGAGAGGAGGCCGCCCACGCTGGCTTAGATCATTGCCCAGGCTGAAATGGGGACCTACACTTAGGCCGAGGCTATAGTTCTCTTAGTTTACAAGCACATATGCTGAGTTGTCGTCCTTAGGTTGGTACATTGTGTCAGGGGTGTCGGGCGTTAAAAGACTTCCAAACTCAAGCAGCTCCAGCCAGGTGTCCCTGACCAGCCCACATGGCCCTTTCTTCCGGCCTGGGAGCTTGGTGAGGGTCCCTGCTCTGCACTCTGCTGGTCTCCTTCATCACATGGCTCTGAGGTCACGGTGACCATCTCTGCCCTTCTCCAGCATGTGGGCCTGCAGGATCTCTTTGCAGACCCGTCCACACTTCCCAGCCCCCTACATCACAAGGAAAGAGACAGCTTCTGCCACCTCTCCAAAAAGTCCTCCAACAGTACCTTCCCCCAAACAACACATTCACAACCTTGTTATCAACTTCCCAAAGGAACGTAAGCGCCTCCCATCAGACAAGTTCTACTCCATGCTTGCTGCTGGATTCTCTTCCACAGGGAAGGGCTACAGGTTTTTTCCTTACACAAGTGCAGTTGTATATGACCAGGTGCCTAGTCTTAGCTTTTAAAAACTCAAAACAGCATAAAACAAACCACTACCCTTGAAGAGCCTACAATCCAGGGAAGACATCGGTTAACCTCCAGGCCACTCCAGAACTGCTCTATTTCATTAACCAAATCCCATCCCATTCAGGAGTGCCCTAAGGAGACAGAGACATCTCAGGTGCCCGAGAGGCATAATACGAAGATGGGCACTGAGGCCTATGCAGGGAGAGACCGCCTTAAGCAGCACAAGAGTATTAGCCAGACCACCTCCACTGTCATCCTCATCCCACCACTGCCACCCCACCAAGAGTCAGCCCGGAATTCACAGAACTGCAGCAGGATGCGGCTCATGAGCCACATAGGCATGGATAGATGTGAAAGAAGGGCCAGTTTCTAAATCAGTCTCCCTTCCCATCCTTCATGCACTGCGGCTGAGTAAATGTAGAATTCAGGAAGTGAAGGGATTGGGTGCCAAGGACACCCCACCCACCTTCTAGTTAATTCCCTCTGAAGCCCCAGGCCTGAGGCTCTTCAGCCTTAAACTGTATTCTCTGTCTTTGCTTCCCTTCCAGGCTACTCCAGCAAGAGGCACCCTCCAAATCTGGGAGAGTGTGAGAGGGAGGGGTGAAAGGCTTGGAATAAATGAAGCAGATAAGGCTGAGCAACTGTGGAAGCTGGAGGAAATTGCTTCCAGCAGTTTCGAGTCATGGCTTGACTCATAATTTAACCTTGAATATAGTTTTCAAAAATCATTAGGTCCCCAAAGCTTTCATCTCTAGCAGTGATTAGCCATGATGCAGTAAGCAAGAAGTTAATATAGTTATGTCAAAGCAGGCATGTAATGCATGAAAATCTATTCGTTCTGAATTTGCTTACTGTGTACTGATTGTTCTGTTGTTGGCACGGTGCTGGGCACTGGGAGATAGGACAATGGACAAACACAGACTCCCTCCCTCCAAGGACCTTACAGTCTCATTTCAGGAAGAGACAAGAAATCAGCACTTATGGAATACCTGGTGTATGCCTAAAATCCTGCCAGAACTATTTGCCTCCATTCACCCCAACACCAACCATGCAATTTGGTATATTTTATATATCAGTAAACTGAGACTCAGAGAGGTTATATATTTTACCCAAAATCGCATGGTTAAAATCAGAGGATTCAGAATGCATACCATGGTCGAATTCCAAAATCTGTGCAATGACCACTTTTTCCAAGAGCTAAACAGGCACAGAGGCCAACCCAAACCTTTCTTTACTGAGTTCTATTTTCCTGGCCTGTCCATCTGCATGGAAAAAAAAAATGATCAATGCAGTGTTATTTAGGCCAAAACAGATCAGGGTATTCTTCCAAATAACACGTGAAGAAGTGGCTTTTAATTTAAAATTATATTAAGACAACCCAAGGCATGAGATGAAAAAGTCAGAATCCTCTCCTGACACACAAGAAAATAATATGCAAACAACAGCACTAGTTATTCTAACTCAAACTTCCAGAGTAGATATAGTATCATCCTTATATACAGAGATGTGAAGGAATTTGCCGAAAGTTCAGCAGTTAGTGAGTGGAAGAATAGGAATTTGATTCGAGGATCCAATCTGTTATTAATAGAATGACAGGCAGTATTTCTAATGATGATGGTTAAGACAGGGAGATAGATGAATAGACGGATAGGGTGAGAAATGGAGAATTTCCTGCCATATCAGTAAACAGGATGTCACTGTCATCAGTGATTCCAGCCCTCCACCAAGAACTGGTGAGCCCTAAGGACACTCAGGAAGGAGAAGAATACCTGGGACCAAACAGCCATCAGATTGCAGCCACTCCCTAACAGCGAGCCTAAGGCAGTTCCGGATGTAAAAAGCACAGGATACTGGCCCCAGATAACTGAGATGCATATGAAAGGAAGGAGTTCAGTGAGCCCAGACTCTTACATCTTCCCATACATAAAAAACCCCATACAAAAAAAAAAAAATGCACAAAATTCCCTAAATTTCCTTCTCCTTGGAGCAGCTCTCAGGGACTTGAGATGCTGTCTCCTAGGCTTGAAGTCCTAAAACTTCCCACAAATTAAAACATAACACTCAACTTTCAGGTTGTGACTAAAGTGAACAATGGCTAGATAAATAAATAAATACAGACATTCCTCAGAAATATTTGGGGTTATGTTCCAGACCACCCCAATAAAAGGAATATAGCTTAAAGCTGAGTCACACAAACCTTTTGGTTTCCCAGTGCATGCACAAGTTACGTTGACGCTATATCGTAGTCTATCGATTAAATATGCAATTACATGAGGTTTGGGAAGAACAATGCAAATATCCTAATTAAAAGTATTTTATTGCTGAAAATGCTACCCATCATCTGACTCTTCAGCAAGTCATCATTTTTTTGGTTCGTGGAGGGTTTGAAATATCGTGAGTATTATTAATTCTAAAATGTGACACAGAGGCATGAAGTGAGCAATGCCTTTGGAAAAATGGAGCCAGCAGATTTGCTCGACATGGGGTTGCCACAAAACTTCAACTTGGAAAAAAAAAAACAACATACACACAATTATCTGTGAAACACAGTAAGGCATAGAGAAACTGAGACTTTCCTGCTCGGGCCGGGGTTAAGAGTGGTTCCACTGCAGGGCGGCTTGGGTTCGGTCCCTGGCCAAGGGCTAAGACCCCACACGCTGTGGGGTGAGGCATCAATAAACAAGCAAAGAGCAATAGAGCAATGAATACCTGTAGACAGAAAGACAGATGGATGACGAGATGGACAGGTAGGTGGATAGATGGATGAATAATAGATATGTAGATAGATAAATGGACAGCTAGACAGACGGGTAGATGGACGGATAGATAGAATAGACGAATAGATGGCTGGCTAGATGGACAGTATATAGATGGATGAATAGATGATACAGATACACAGGAATGATCCGAGGGACACAAGGACCTCTGGGACCTTTGAGGAATTGGAGCCGAGGGACCAGGCCTCCAGCAGAGCTCTCAGCCTGCCACCGTGGCAACACAAAGGCCGTATGGTCCCTAGGAAATGTTCTGCCAAGATTGACCCCAGTCCTTCCCTTCCACCTGGCAGGAAGGTTGGGCATCTCAAATTATTTTTTTTTGTCCAGGAACTCATGGCCCTGCTGACTGCCCTTAGCGATCCTAGTACCCTGACCTGTTACCTGGCTGGTAGCAGAGCAAAAAGCAACTCCCACTGGGCTCTCAAAACATGCTTTATATATATATACACACACACACACACACACATATGCATTACGTGAGGCTGCATCCCTGCTGGTTCTTTATACCTTTCACCACAGACGTGGGAGGGGGTTGGGGAAGAGAAAAACTTCAGTGTTACAGGGTTTTCTTGGTCTCCAAAGATAAGAGTAGTTTACTCGGAAGTGACTCATTGTATTGATAGATGCTGTTACCTGCCTTACTTCCTAGCCTGTGACATCCAATCCTGTACATCCTCAAAATAATGAATCACTGCCTTCTAGTAAAGGGCTTTCCTGGTGGTTCAGCAGTAAAGAACCCACCTGCCAGTGCAAGAGGTGCAGATTTGATCCCTGGGTCAGGAAAATCCCTGGAGTAGGAAATGGTAACCCACTCCAGGATTCTTGCCTGGAGAATTCCACAGGTATAGCAGCGTAGTGGGCTACAGTCCACGGGGTTGCAAAGAGTCAGATACGGCAACTGAGCATGTACACGCCTCTTAGTAAAAGAGACTGTATACAGGGTAACCATATTTAGCATCCAAAGCCTGAGTACTTTTGAAATGGAGAGAGGGCACTGTAACAGTGCTTGGACCGTAGGCATAGAATGAGACTGTCCTAGCAGCATGCGGATGGAAGGCCAGCCAGATCTTGCATGGACTCATCTACGTAGCCTGCACTGTTCTTAGTGCCATACGTATGTGAATCTATTTGACTCTCACCACAGCTCTAAGAAGGGGGAACTACTATCATCTCCACTTTACTGATGAAGAAGCTGACTTTCTGGATTTCCCTGGTAGCGCAGTGGAATAGGAATTCACCTGTCAGTGCAGGGGACATGGGTTTGATCCCTGGTCTGGGAGGATTCCACATGCCACGGAGCAGCTAAGCCCATGCACCACCGCTACTGAGGAAGAGGAGAAAGAAGAAAGATGGAAAGGAGGAGAGGAGCAAAGGGTAGACAAGGTCACATCAGGAAGCTGGGAAGCATGGCATTTCTAGCACAGACCTCCGTTCACTTTAGGCATGTTTGTGACTCTCTGGATTGGTATCTGGGGTCTCGAGCCTCCAAACCTTACATTCCTACACCTGCTTTAGGGGGTGGCCCTGCCAGAGGAGGAGGTAAGGATAAAGCAGGAAAATATAGGCATCTCAGCATCTACCTACTATATCCACTGTCCTCCCATACCTCCCCAAAAATGGTTCAGTGAAACCTAAGAAGCTTCCAGTTGCCACGGAAGTGGCAAGGATGTATCTAGTAGGAAGTAGGCATAGAAGAAGCTATTGTAACAGCTTCTCCAAGCGATCCCCAATCTATGACCCTTTTCATCTAGAGTCAAAGATACCTTTCTGAATAACAGCAACAGTCCTGAAGTCTTCAATATCCTCAGACTGGCACCTGGCTTGCTGTACTTTCACCCAAATGTGTTCCAAGTCCACTACACAGAAGGAGCCAGTTCCCTTTTCAGCTTGATACATTTCATGAAATAGTCATTCTGAAATAGATGGTGAAACTGGGCTGGGAACAAGAAAGGGAGTTCCCCCATGATTATACAAAACTGACATAGGAGCATCAGTGCTCAGGGCAGGGGAGGAGCCCACAAGGGTCTTACCCACAGATCAAAAAGCGGCTGTGGTGGCCCCCAACACCCAGGTAAATCAAGATAATCCCTCTTGTGGAGCGATGGTCTTATTTATCAGGCAGACTTCATCCCCTTTCTACCTGGATTTATCAACATTTGAGGAAATCAAGGCCCTGAGAACTAGTTTTACAGGCAGGATACAAGAGAATCTGGACTTCCCAGGTGGTGCAGTGGTAAAGAACCCACCTGCCAATGTAGGAGACACAAGAGATGCAGCTTTGATCCCTGAGTCAGGAAGAGCCTCTGGAGGAGGAAATGGCAATCTACTTCAGTATTCTTGCCTGGGAAATTTCAGGGACACAGGAACTTAAAGGGCTATAGTTCATGGGGTCACAAAGAGTCGGACACCACTGAGCACAGCAACGCATTTAGCAGGAAAGCCTAGGAGAGAAATGGAAAATCACAGAGAAGAAGATGGGAAGAAAGAGAGAAGATTCATTGCAAATGATGACACTGATGACAAATTCCCCACTTTCCTCCCATCCAGAGGGCATTAGGTTCTCATTTCTGAGCCTTAGGCTCTAAAAGCCGTATTTCAAGGACGCTTCTTTCCAAGTTTTTCTAAAGACTAGACGATCCTCTTTCCACACTGAGAGCTAATCCCAGACTCCCTTATCATACATTCAAACAGTTTGCCTAAACGTCCAAATCTTAATTAGGTGTGTAATTGGGGAGGCGAAGGCAGTGTGAAAATGAGCAAACAGTCCCCAAACTTCCTTTTTGCTGCGACTCCCGGCTCCCTCTCACAGATGCTAAGTACCCAAATGATATTTTTTTTCTCTACAATCCTTTTCCTTTCCCACTTCATTTTCTAATCCAAAAGCCTAAGGGTTCAAGCCCTCTGGGACTTATTTCAACACCAACTGAGAGAGATCCGTTGTCCCTACATTTCAGCAAAATAGAGGCTTGCATTAAAAAGAATGAAATAAAACCATTTGCAGCAACATGGGTGAATGTAGAGAGTGTCATTTGAGTGAAGTAAAGCAGACAGAGAAGGAGAAACATTGTATGACACCCCTTATGCGTAGAATATAACAGGGAATGGCGCACGTGAACTTGTAAAACAAAGAGGCTCGCAGACTTAGAAAACAAATTGATGGATATGCCAGGGGTGGTAGTTAGGGACTTCGGGAAGGACATGGACACACTGCTATATTTAAAATGGATAATCAACAAGGCCGCACAGCACAGGGAGCTCTTCTCAGCATTCTGTGGCAGCCTGGATGCAAAGGGGGTTTGAGGGACAATGGACACTTGTGTATGGATGGTCCCTTCACCACTCGCCTGAAGCTATCACAACACTGTTAATCAGCTGTACCCCAGTGCAAAATAAAAAGTTTAAAAGGAAAAACAAAGAGGCTTGACTAAGAAATAAACATGCAGGTAAACATACAAGTTATCCTTGTATAAGATTTCAAGTTGAATTTAGTTTGAGCTGAGAATTCCACTTTGTCCCTTCATCTGTTTGTTTGTTTTTGTTTGTTTGTTTTTTCAGTTTTATTTATTTATTTAACTTTACAATATTGTAGTGGTTTTTGCCATACATTGACATGAATCCGCCATGGTGTACATGTGTTCCCCATCCTGAACCCCTCTCCCACCTCCTTCCCCATCCCATCCCTCTGGGTCATCCCAGTGCACCAGCCCCGAGCACCCTGTCTCATGCATCGAACCTGGACTGGCGATTCGTTTCACATGTGATAATTTACATGTTTCAATCCATTCTCCCATATCATCCCACCCTCGCCCTCTCCCACAGAGTCCAAAAGACTGTTCTATACATCTGTGTCTCTTTCGCTGTCTCGCATACAGGGTTATTGTTACCATCTTTCTAAATTCCATATATATGCATTAGTATACTGTATTTCTAAATTCCATATTTATGCATTAGTATACTGTATTGCAGAGAAGGCATTGGCACCCCACTCCAGTCAGTACTCTTGCCTGGAGAATCCCATGGATGGAGGAGCCTGGTAGGCTGCAGTCCATGGGTCACTAAGAGTCGGACACGACTAAGCGACTTCACTTTCATGCATTGGAAAAGGAAATGGCGACTCAACCCAGTGTTCTTGCCTGGAGAATCCCAGGGACGGGAGAGCCTGGTGGGCTGCTGTCTATGGGGTTGTGCAGAGTCGGACACGACTGAAGCGACTTAGCAGCAGCAGCAGCATACTGTATGGTGTTTTTCTTTCTGGCTTATGTATAATCGGCTCCAGTTTCATCCACCTCATTAGAACTGATTCAAATGTATTCTTTTTAATGGCTGAGTAATACTCCATTGTGTATATGTACCACAGCTTTCTTATCCATTCATCTGCTGATGGACATCTAGGTTGCTTCCATGTCCTGGCTATTATAAACAGTGCTGTGATGAACATTGGGGTACATGTGTCTCTTTCAATTCTGGTTTCCTCAGTGTGTATGCCCAAAAGTGGGATTGCTGGGTCATATGGCAGTTCTATTTCCAGTTTTTTAAGGAATCTCCACACTGTCCTCCATAGTGGCTGTACTAGTTTGCATTCCCACCAACAGTGTAAGAGGGTTCCCTTTTCTCCACACCCTCTCCAGCATTTATTGCTTGTAGACTTTTGGATAGCACCATTCTGACTGGTGTGAAATGGTACCTCATTGTGGTTTAGATTTGCGTTTCTCTGATAATGAGTGATGCTGAGCATCTTTTCATATGTTTGTTAGCCATCTGTATGTCTTCTTTGGAGAAATGTCTGTTTAGTTCTTTGGCCCACTTTTTGACTGAGTTATTTATTTTGCTGGAATTGAGCTGCAGGAGTTGCTTGTATATTTTTGAGATTAATTATTTGTCTGTTGCTTCGTTTGCTGTTATTTTCTCCCATTCTGAAGGCTGTCTTTTCACCTTGTTTATAGGTTCCTTTGTTATGCAGAAGCTTTTAATTTTAATTAGGTTCCATTTGTTTATTTTTGCTTTTATTTCCAATATTCTGGGAGGTGGGTCATAGAGGATCCTGCTGTGATTTATGTCTGAGAGTGTTTTGTCTATGTTTTCTTCTAGGAGTTTTATAGTTTTTGGTCTTACGTTTAGATCTTTAATCCATTTTGAGTTTATTTTTGTGTATGTTGTTAGAAAGTGATCTAGTTTCATTCTTTTACAAGTGGTTGACCAGTTTTCCCAGCACCACTTGATAAAGAGATTGTCCTTTTTCCACTGTATATTCTTGCCTCCTTTGTCAAAGATAAAGTGTCCATAGGTGTGTGGGTTTATCTCTGGGCTTTCTATTTTGTTCCATTGATCTATATTTCTGTCTTTGGCCAGTACCATACTGTCTGGATCACTGTGTCTTTGAAGTAGAGCCTGAAGTCAGGCAGGTTGATTCCTCCAGTTCCATTCTTTTTTCTCAAGACGGCTTTGGCTCTTCAAGGTTTTTTGTATTTCCATACAGATTGTGAAATTATTTGCTCTAGTTCCTTCATGTGTTTCTATTGACTGCAAGAAACATAGAAATCTAACTTCTAAACGTGGTATGAAACCCAGGCTTTTCATTCCAAGGGCATGGTAGAAATGTTTGGTTTGCTTGGCCACCATAACAGCCTGCCTGGAAGATGGACAGCCAAGATTGGGTTTCTAGGCCTTGAAGGACATCTTCAAGGTCATTCTAGGCTCACTAAGAAGGTGACCCCTCCCCTGCTGCTCTTCTTCCGTCTGAGGCCCACATGTGACCAGAATAAAGCTTTTTTCTTCGCTTTGCTCCCCAGGAGGCAGCTGAAAAAGTTTTGTCTACGTCTTTTATGATCTTTGCAACGCTTTTGATACAGAGCATTCGGAGCTGGGTATGCATGCTCCTGTTATAGAGAAGATCAAGACAGAGGGAGGAGAGAGGGGTTGCTCAGGATAACACAACTGATAGATCAGAGCTGTAAGTATTTTAAATGCAAGTTTGACACACACCCCTCGCCCCCCACACCTATGCTCTAAGCCCTCTGCTTCCAGGCTTTGGGGTTTTGATTGGGAGGTAGGAGAGGGCAGGAGGCGGGGATGGAGGCGGCAGCAGATCAGGAGTAAAAATACACTAGAGAGAGGAATGTTGCTTCCTCTCCTTCAGTGTTTCCTCCAGTCTGCTTCCCTTTCTTGGCTGAGAGCATGCATTATTTATCTCTCACATACAGAATGTTTGTAGCGGTAATAAAGGTCAGAAGGGGAGGACTGAGTTATCTAAATCCACAGCTATATTCAGGTGCACTTGGAATGACATACTGCGTCTAATGGAATCCTTCTGGAAACAAAATAAAGAAGTGAGTTTCATTGTTTACTCTTTCCTTCTTTTATTCTTTTTTTTTTCCTATAAATAAAAAATTGACAAACAAGTTTATAACCCTCCTGGATCTGTTCTCCCTTCCTCCCTCCCCTGCCTCCAGTGCTGTTTTCATTGCATAAATTCAAGAACCTGGAATGAGTTACTAGGGACCCTCATTCTCTTTGGTGTAAGCTTTCCTGCTTTGATTATTGTAACCCTCTTGGATGTCTTAAATTTTCTCTTTTGAAATCCTCAAACCTATTCACTTTAATTAAAACAATATGCGTTCTCTATCATTTGGAAGGCATGACTTCAGGGATGCTGCTGCTGCTAAGTCGCTTCAGTCGTGGCTGTCTCTGTGTGACCCCATAGACGGCAGCCCACCAGGCTCCCTAGTCCCTGGGATTCTTCAGACAAGAACACTGGAGTAGGTTGCCATTTCCTTCTCCAATACATGAAAGTGAAAAGTGAAAGTGAAGTCGCTCAGTCATGTCCGACTCTTAGCAACCCCATGGACTGCAGCCCACCAGGCTCCTCCATCCAAGGGACTTTCCAGGCAAGAGTACTGGAGTAGAGTGCCATTGCCTTCTCCAACTTCAGGGATATCAAGACATAAAAGCACAGATGGGGTATCACAGTTTCCAGAAAGATGGAGCACCCGGGGTGGTCCCTCCTGGTTCCATGACGTAATTCTACAACCGTGCGGACATTCTGTCACTGGTCACTGACCTTTCTGTGCTCCTCAGGTGACAGTCCCTGGCCTGCTTATTCAGTCTCCATGAGCTGTCAAGCTGGTCCATCCACATGAGAGCCAGATGACTCGTTGCTTTCACAAAAGGTGTCAAGTAGCTCATCCATTCTCCCCCATCCCATGAAGACAACAAACCTGGTTCCATAAGAAGAGGTTCAGAAGATTTTTGTCCACTTTCATTCCTGGAGCCCCACCCAAAAACAACCAAAAAAGATACAGTAGTGTTTACATGGCTGAGGCAAGAAAGCCATGAAAAACCTCTAAACAACAAATTATTAATTCTATCCACCAAATACTGTACTGGTGGATTGAGGGAACCTGGAGGGAGACCACACCTACTGCCTCAGATCTCGGGTAGGATGAAGATGTTGGGAAGAGCAGGTGTCCTTGTCCTGGAGTTAATACCCAGGGAAGCTCTGAGTGAAGGGCGGGGCCTGGGGCCAGGGTGGTCCACACGCTACCGCACAGATGAAGAGACGCTGGAGATAATGAATCCCCATCTATAGGAGTTATATGAGGGAACCTGGAGGGAGACCACACCTACTGCCTCAGATCTCAGGTAGGATGAAGATGTTGGGAAGAGCAGATGTCCTTGTCCTGGAGTTAATACCCAGGGAAGCTCTGAGTGAAGGGCGGGGCCCTGGGGCCAGGGTGGTCCACACGCTACCGCACAGATGAAGAGACGCTGGAGATAATGAATCCCCATCTATAGGAATGAGAGAGGCTAAATGGGACCTTAAGAGAAAGGCTGTGCATTTTTCCAGATGTGCAGCTAATGGATACTTTACAGTATAAGGTTAATACAAGCTAAGTTTACTGTTAAAGAAAAAGGCTTCCCAGCTGGTGCTAGTGGTAAGGAATCCGCCTGCCAATGCGGGAGACACAAGAGATGCAGGTTCAATCCCTGGGTCAGGAAGATCCCCGGGAGGGGGAAACAGCAACCCACTCCAGTGTTCTTGCCTGGAGAATCCCATGTACAGAGGGGCCTGGTGGGCTGCGGTCCCTGGGGTCACAAAGAGTCGGACACGAGTCGGTGAATCAGCAACAACAGTAATCATTTTATTTCTCTCTCGAAATGGCGCAAGTTAGAGGCGACTTTCTCTGTTCTACGCATGATCAAACTGATAGTTAAGAGGTGAGATCATCTTAACAAAGTCCAACAACTATCACAGACACTTTTGCTCAGAGGAGGTGATGTCAAAGTCCATGCTTCTTCGATGACGTCATCACCGTTACCATCGTCGTTGCCATCGCTACCATCAGCGCCACCATCTTTATGTCCATCGTCACTGACCAGCACTGAGCCTTTAAAAGTGTCATCACACTCAGAATATGCACATTTTAAATTTAATTATCACAACTCCACCTTGTAGTCTAGTAAACTGGGGCTCAGAAAAAGCAAAATAACAGTCTGCAGACCCCAGATGTGTCTGATCCACTGTCTCCTCCCAGACCCAGGGATTCCACTTACTGACTAATGAATCACCTTTCCTCTGCTGGACTGGGCTTCCTCATCTACCAAGTGGGCAGTTTTACTAAATGATTTACGATTCCTTGCTGATCTGATCCGATCATCTAAGCTAGTTCCAGAGCAGCAGGAGGAGGGAGATGTTTTTGGCTGGAGTTGTTTTTTGTTTGTTTGTTTTTTTAATTTTTGAAATGACCTGTCTTCCCTCTTCCCAGGAGAGGAGCGTTAACTATACAGATAGAGCACAAAAGAACCTACAAAGCCTGTGAAATGAAATCACACGGCAAAACGTGGTTATTCTGAGGAAGAGAATGAAACAGTCCCACGGGCAGTTTTCTGAGACTTTTCGCTCAGCTGTCGATCAGAGGTACAGCCTGGCATCCTTTCAGAAGAGCCACTCTATTCAACCCAATAATCTGAGCGGATGGCTTGAGCTCAGCCCAGTGACATCCCATGGCCTGCATCCAGATGTCCAGGATGGGACTCCCTCCCACCCGTGTGCACCCATCAATCACAAAGTCACACTGATTTCGTCTCTGGAATAACTGCAGTCACCACCTGATGTCCAGTACCTTTATCCAAAGTCTTATTAACTCTTCCCTGGGTGAGTGTGGTATCTTCCCAAGGACTCAAGGCACATACAAGTCACCTTCCTCAATGCTACTAGAGCAGTACTTTTCAAACACAAATGTGATCATGACACTCTGGTATTAGCCATCTTAAATAACAAAAATAAAAAAAAATTGGCATTTATTAGAAGGCCAGTCACAGTCTGTCCTACCCTGTATATCCACACTCACCCATCTCTCAATCCATTCCCTTATGCCTCAACTACACTGGACCACTCATGCTTCTCAGACATGGGATGCGTCCCATGCTCTCTCATCTTTCCCCCTCACACCCAGAATGCTCCCTAACATCTCTGCCACTCCTGGACTCTGCTGCCCAGAGAACTCCTATTCACGCCTCAAGGCCCAGCTCAGTCGCCAGCTTCACTAGGATATGTCCACTTCACTGTGCTTTCTCGGCTAGAGTTAATCACTCCTGTAGCTCTGAAACTCTAACACCAAAGAGACAACACTTTTGGAGCTGGTTTGGGGAATTCTCTGCTGGCCCAGGGCTTAGGACCTGGCGCTTTCTGTATGGGGGCCCAGGCTCAGTCCCTAGCTATGGAACTAAGATCCCACAAGTTTCGGGGCATAGCGGGTGGGGGGAGATTGTTGGTTTTGTCTTTACTGTCTTCGTTGGACTGAAAGCTTCCCAGGGAAAAGGAAGATGCCTAAATCCTGAACAGATAGCACAACTCAGAGAGTGTTGTCAATACCTATTTAAGACTAGACGATGCTGGTAGCTTTGCTAGGTGAGTTAATAAATACTGGAATGATTTATTCAAATGAATTGTCAGAAGCTAAGGAACATCCACCCCAGAATATTCAAGGAAAGCGAGTTTATGAGGTTTATTCAAGAAACACACACCAGATGTTATGTGGCTACAGTTTATCCTAAAATTATGCAGAAAACAAAAGAATTATGTGACAGCTTCTCCCGAAATTACTGATGGTCATGGGAGGGAAATCAATATTCATAGCCATGCAATAATCAAAAAAGAATTCAATATATCACAAATTAAATTATGGGATTAATAAAATTCAAAACTTCAAAGGGTTGTGTGTGTGTGTGTTTTTTTTAATCTTGACGGAATGAATTCATTTGGGAGATCAAAAACAGACACCAGCAGTCGCAAACAAAATCCCAGCAGGTTTTTGTGTTGTAATTGGTAATCTGACACCAAAATGCATATGAAAGAAAAAAGGACCCAGTGTTTCTCTGAGACAGTCTTAGGGGAGAACAAAGCTAGAGGGCTTATATTGTCAAGTAGTAGGACTTATTTTGAAGTTTTAATAAGACTAAGAGCTTGAATACCACAGCTAAAAGATCTCACACAACGCAGTGAAGACCGAGGATCCCACATGTTGCAACTAAGGCCTATTGCAGCCAAATAAATAAATAAACAAATATTTATTTTTAATTACACATTAAAAAATTAGAGGCCCAATTCTCCTTATGCCTTTCAGTTTAACTTGCAAGCCCTTTTTTTTCTATCAAAAACCTATGAATAATAATATAACCCAAGTCATAAACACTCAAGAATCATACTTTTTAAATTTTATTTTTTAATTGAAGGATAGTTGCTTTACAGAATTTTGTTGTTTTCTGCCAAAGAGCAACATGAATCAGCTATAGGTATACATATCATACTTTTAGAGACCAATAAATGACATGGGAAACTAGTCTGTGTTAAGAGAAAAAGACACAGGATATGTACAGAATATTCTGACACACACACATACTCCAAGATGCTTGTAAAGAGTAATGAGATTAATGGCTGATTTTTCATTTTTAATTCTTACATTTTTGAATGGCTTGAATTTTTGAAAATGTGCAGGTGTTGCTTTTATGATTATAAAACAATGAAGCTATTTTTGTTTCTAAAAGAAATGAAGCAGTCATAAGAATGATGTTACAATCGTGATTTCCTTCCTTAAAATTGTTTTTGCTCAGGGAATGCCTTTTCAGATGAAATCTTACATGGGAAATTAGTACAGTTACTCCGTACCCTGCCTCTGCAAGTCCCACATCCACATAAGGAACCTGAGCGTCTGTGGGTTTTGTCATGCACAGGGTGAGCGGGTTTGAAACCAACCTCTTGCAGATATTGAGGGAAGACTGTATCACCAAAAAAAGGGGGCATCTCTGTTGAGTAAGAGTGGCAAACGCAGACCTTAACTGCATGGTCTCCTTCTTGCCCTCCATCAAACATTCATCTTCTCCCCGACCCCCAGGACCTGAGACGTGCCAAAGAACTCCAGCACATCATGGAACTAAATTTAAAACTCTTATTTCAGATGACCATTCATTGATACACTAAGCCTTTCATGTATTACCCCTACATGTTAAAAGTAAATTATAAAAGAATTTTTCAAGTAAGATCCCATTTTCTGAAACTTCCCCATATACTATATAAATAGATATAAGACTCATGTTCAACTCTTTGTGACCTTACAGACTATAACCCACCAGGCTCCTCTGTCTATGGGATTCTCCAGGCAAGAATCCTGGAGTGGGTTGCCTTTCCTTCTGTCGCGGATCTTCTCAGCTCAAGGATTGAACCTGGGTGTCCTGCAGTGCAGGCAGATTCTTTGCCATCTGAGCCACCAGGGAATCTCATAATTATATATACATCTAAATAAATATACAGACCCTGAAAAGTAGCGGAAACAAATACACTGGTGTGTAAAATCTTGTTATATTTGAATGTGGAACCAAGGCTGTCTTTCTTCTTTATATCTTTTGCTCATCTGTATTTTCTAAGAATGTAGAACCAAGGCTATCTTTCATCTTTATATTTTTTGCTCGTCTGTATTTTCTAATTTTCCTACAATGAGCATGTATTGCTTTTATAATAAGAAAAAAATGCAATTTTTAAAAGGTGTGTAGGAGTTGAGAGAATGATTGATTTTAGATATAGTCTAGTGTTATTTTGCTGTCAGTAGGAGATCCAGGTGAAATTTAAAAATTACGACTTTATGTCTAATTACTTTCGTTAAAAAAATATGCAGCCATATGTTATTCTGGCATATTTTATATACAATAAAACTTTCAAATCCAAAGCGTATAGCTGGATGAATTTTGGCATACATATATTCCTGTGAATGTAATTATTTTGTTGCTGTTGTTGTTCCTCTCTTCAACTTTTATATCTAGCTCTGGATGCTGCTTCTTAAAAAAAAATTATTGAGGTATAACTGATTACAACAACCTGCACATTTTTTAAAGTGCACAATTTGATCGATTTTAACACAAAAAGGAGGGTCAGTTTTACCTGGATTGCAAATTCTGAATCTGGATCTCTCATGACCTTAGGGAAATAATTTGATTTCTTAAGCCACAGTTTTCTCACCTATGGCTCATATATTAATCTTTTACTGTTTTTAAGAAGACTAAATAAATCAAACATACTTCTCTGGTGGCTCAGTGGTAAAGAACCTGCCTGCCAATCCAGGAGACTCAGGAGATGCGGGTTCAGTCCCTGGGTCAGGAAGATCTCGTGGAGTAGGAAATGGCAAGCCACTTCAGTATTCTTGCCTGGAGATCCCATGGACAGAGGAGCCTGGCGGGGTACAGTCCACAGGGTCATAAAAGTCGGATGCAACTGGACATAGACTAAACAGAAACAGACATACCTATGCAGTGATGCCCTGGCCCCTAGATTGCATGCTCAGTCGGGTCTGACTCTTTATGACCCCACAGACTATAGAACAGGCTCCTCTGTCCATGGGCTTCTCCAGATAAGAGTACTAGAGTCGGTTGCCATTTCCTTCTCCAGGGGAATCTTCCCGACCCAAGGATCGAACCCGCTTCTCCTGTGTCTCCCTCTCCTGCATTGGCTGGCAGATTCTTTACCGCTGCACCACCTGGGAAGCCCACCCTGACCCCTAGGGACCCAATAAATAATGACTGGTATTATTGTGCTTCTCATCTTTTTCCAGATAGGGAGTCTGAGACACAGTGAGGTTACAAACGTGCTTAAAAGGTCACACAGCTGGACAGAGAATGCAGCTGACTGGGTGACCTGGCTCTTCCTGTTGGAAATCTTTAAAGGTGCCTTCTAAAGGGATCTCCCAGTGTGAGGGTGGTCCTCTTGGCCAGGAAGCGGGAGAACAGTGCCTCTCTGGCTCTCTGGCTCCCTTTTCTGTAATACTGGCTTCGGAATGAGTGACGGGGTGGAAGTTCTTGGAGATCCATCAGTTAATAAGACTCTGCTTCCAGTACTCTTGCCTGGAAAATCCCATGGATGGAGGAGCCTGGAAGGCTGCAGTCCATGGGGTCACTCAGGGTTGGATTTGACTGAGCGACTTTACTTTCACTTTTCACCTTCATGCATTGGAGAAGGAAATGGCACCCCACTCCAGTGTTCTTGCCTGGAGAATCCCAGGGACAGGGGGCCTGGTGGGCTGCCATCCATGGGGTCGCACAGAGTCGGACACGACTGAAGCGACTTAGCAGCAGCAGCAGCCACTGCATGGTATGCGGGTTTGATCCCTGGTCCAGTAACTGAGACCCGGCAGGCCCTGCAGGGCAAGGCATTGGAGCAAAGAATAGCAACCTTATTCAAAACCCAGCAGACCAAAAAGACGGCATATTCATGTCCCAAAGAACTATCTGACCTGAGTTAGAATTTAGGCTTCTTTTATACCAGAAGGGGAGGGGATGTGGCTGGTCCTTGCAAGCGTCCAGGGGCCAGAATCCTTCTTACTGCTGTCCGCCTAGCCCGGTCTGGTTCACAATGTTCCTGCAAACCTCCAACAAGACTAACGTTATTCTTCCGTTTACAACTTCCTTTAAAGATCAGCGCCTTGCAAAGGGACTCTCTCGGTATATTTCAGGCTACAGGCAACATTCTTTTACAAAGGATACAGACCTAGAGGCGACAGAGCTCAGGAGTTAAAGGACCAGATTCCACAGTGGTCAGGTTCATTTCTCTCTTGTTACAGTGTTGCTTCAGGCAAGCTGTCCTAAACTCAAGTTTCCCAATCAGTTAAAGGGAGAAATGAGATCAGGAAGAGCCACCTTTGGAGGCTCCCGTGGCATTAGATGAGATAACAGCTAAAAATCAATTTTTAAAGCTCCACAAATGTGACCCAATGGTTCAACATTAAGTTCTTTGAGAGAAAAGAATTGCAATTTCACAGAAAGGACCTCAAGAATCACCATGTGCTAATTTCTAGTCCTCCTACTGATTTAATAACAACAACAATAATAATCATACTTATTGATAAAACACCTATCCTGTGTTGATGTCCTACTAGGTGTATTATGAGGCAGTTTCAAACATGGCTTCCTCTGTTTTTCATCACGCCAGGCTAGGTAGACGGTACCAGTTTCACTGTCCAGATGAGAGAACAAAAACCAAGGGAGTTTAATTGTCTAAAGTTTCTATAACAGTATTCCTCAAATAGTTTCAGAAAATAAGGAGAAAGAATTTCTGCTTCATTTCATGAGCCCAGCAAAACCTTAACACCAACGCCGGTTAAGAATACTATAAGCCATGAAAATTCTAGACCAAAATTACCCATGAACATAGACACAAAAATTCTCAAAAAGAGAAAGGCAAATTGGGACTTTCCTGGTGATCCGCAATTAAGACTCTGCCTTCCAACCCAGGAGGCATGGGTTCAGTCCTTAGTCGGGGAACTAAGATCTTACATGTTGCTTGGTGCAGCCAAAAATTTATTAAAAATAAAAGGCAAATAGAACTGTTTTTCCAGTGGTCATGTATGGATGTGAGAGTTGGACTGTGAAGAAAGCTGAGCGCTGCAAAATTGATGCTTTTGAACTGTGATGTTGGAGAAGACTCTTGAGAGTCCCTTGGACTGCAAGGAGATCCAACCAATCCATCCTAAAGGAGATCAGCCCTGAGATTTCTTTGGAGGGAATGATGCTCAAGCTGAAACTCCAGTACTTTGGCCACCTCATGTGAAGAGTTGACTCATTGGAAAAGTCTCTGATGCTGGGAGGGATTGGGGGCAGGAGAAGAAGGGGACGACAGAGGATGAGATGGCTGGATGGCATCACCGACTCAATGCACATGTGTTTGAGTGAACTCCAGGAGTTGGTGATGGACAGGAAGGCCTGGCGTGCTGTGATTCATGGGGTCACAAAGAGTCAGACACGACTGAGGGACTGAACTCAACTGAACTAAACTGAACTACATATTAAAAAAGGATAGTATATCACAACAAAGTGAGATTTATCCTAGCAAAGCAAGGGAGTTTCAACATTTAAAAATAAACTAATTCCCCATATTAAAAAAAGAGAAAAAGATTATGTGATGATCACCTCAAAGTATATGGGAAAATCATTTGATGAATTCAATACCAATTCATGATTAAAAAAAATAAGTATCCATAAACTCAGAATACAATGGAATTTCTCAATCTGATAAAGGGTAATGATAATTTAAAAATCTACAAATATCAAAATACATAATAGTAACAAGATAAATACTTTCCATTATAGATTAGAACCAGAGCAAGGATATTTAGCCTTCTTCTATAAGATACTGCATTGAGTATCCTAGCCAGAATGATAAAGCAAGATAAATTCATTTTAAAACATACAAATTGGAAAGGAAGAAACGAAGCTATCTTCTTTCACAATAACAAAATTTTAAAATATGTAAGTCCTAAGGAATCTCTAAAAAATAAAAATAAGTGCATTTAGCAAGGATCCAGGATACAAGATCAATATATAAAAATTATAATTCTGTATACTAGGTACAAATGGAAGATGAAATTAGAAGAATATCATTTATAATAGCATCTCAAGGCATAAAATAACTAGGGATAAATTTTAGAAAATACGTGCAAGACCTTGACACTGAAAATTACAAGAAAGTGCAAAACTAAAGAAAACTTAAATAAATGGAGAGCTACCCCATGTCTGTGGAATAGAATCTTAAACACCGATTCTGTCCAAAAGTATCTACAAATTCAATGCATTGCAATCAAAATTACAGCTGGCTTTAAAAAAAAAAAAAAAAGGTCATCCCTGATAGCTCAGTTGATAAAGACTCCACCTGCAATGCAGGAGACCTTGGTTCAATTCCTGGGTCAGGAAGATCCCCTGGAGAAGGGAAAGGCTACCCACTCCAGTATTCTGGCTTGGAGAATGCCATGGACTATACAGTTCATGGCTCCAAATAGGAAAAGGAGTACGTCAAGGCTGTATATTGTCACCCCGCTTATTTAACTTATATGCAGAGTACATCATGAGAAACACTGGGCTGGAAGAAGCACAAGCTGGAATCAACATTGCCGGGGGAAATATCAATAACCTCAGATATGCAGATGACACCACCCTTATGGCAGAAAGTGAAGAAGAACTAAAAAGTCTTTTGTTGAAAGTGAAAGAGGAGAGTGAAAAAGTTGGCTTAAAGCTCAACATTCAGAAAACGAAGATCATGGCATCTGGTCCTATCACTTCATGCCAAATAGATGGGGAAACAGTAAAAACTGGCTGACTTTATTTTGGGGGGCTCCAAAATCACTGCAGATGGTGACTGCAGCCATGAAGTTAAAAGACACTTCTTGGAAGGAAAGTTATGACCATCCTAGATACCATATACAAAAGCAGAGACATTACTTTGCCAACAAAGGTCCGTCTAGTCAAGGCTATGGTTTTCCAGTGGTCATGTATGGATGTGAGAGTTGGACTGTGAAGAAGGCTGAGCGCGGAAGAATTGATGCTTTTGAACAACTGTGGTTTTGGAGAAGACTGTTGAGAGTCCCTTGGACTGCAAGGAGATCCAACCAGTCCATTCTAAGGGAGATCAGTCCTGGGATTTCTTTGGAAGGACTGATGCTGAAGCTGAAACTCCAATACTTTGGCCACCTCATGCGAAGAGTTGACTCATTGGAAAAGTCTCTGATGCTGGGAGGGATTGGGGGCAGGAGGAGAAGGGGACGACTGAGGATGAGATGGCTGGATGGCATCACGGACTCGATGGACATGAGTCTGAGTGAACTCCGGGAGTTGGTGATGGACAGGGAGGCCTGGCGTGCTGCGATTCATGGGGTCGCAAAGAGTCAGACACGACTGAGCGACTGAACTGAACTGATAAGAATTGATGCTTTTGAACAACTGTGGTTTTGGAGAAGACTGTTGAGAGTCCCTTGGACTGCAAGGAGATCCAACCAGTCCATTCTAAGGGAGATCAGTCCTGGGATTTCTTTGGAAGGACTGATGCTGAAGCTGAAACTCCAATACTTTGGCCACCTCATGCGAAGAGTTGACTCATTGGAAAAGTCTCTGATGCTGGGAGGGATTGGGGGCAGGAGGAGAAGGGGACGACTGAGGATGAGATGGCTGGATGGCATCACGGACTCGATGGACATGAGTCTGAGTGAACTCCGGGAGTTGGTGATGGACAGGGAGGCCTGGCGTGCTGCGATTCATGGGGTCGCAAAGAGTCAGACACGACTGAGCGACTGAACTGAACTGATGTGATTTATTTGAAAAGGCAAAGCGTCTACAATAGTGAAAATAAATAATTATGAAAGGTAGATACTTTCAGTACCTGATTTCAGGATTTAGTGTAAAACTACAACAATCAAGACGTTGAGACATTGGCATAGAGTCCAGAGTCAGGCACCGTCTGTGTTGTCACAACCTCTTTTAACGCAAGGTGGCATTAGAGAGCACTGGGATGCCATTCCCGCTCAGTCCAGCAGATGGCAGCAGGCTCCCACCAACCTCTCAAGACACCAGGCTGAATTTCCGGGACCCTCTGTGTCCTGCGTGTTCCCTCTTTTCTTTCTTTCTTTCTTTCTTTCTTCCAATTGCCGTTATCTCTGCCCAATCTATCATACAGAAGGGGGACACTTAAATGAAAGAGAAAGGAAACACAACCCATAAGCCCCATATATGCCAGATGTTGTTCTCTACCTTTAATATGCAACATTTCATAACTACTTCAACTGTATATCATGGGAATGATTTTTTAATTTGAAAGATAGTCAAACAGAAGCTCAGACAGGGAGAGTATGTTTCTAAGTACTGAGCTGGAAGTGCTGAAGATGGGGCTTGAGCTTGGCCTTTCTTTCCACCTGGTGGTGGTTTAGCCGCTTCAGTCATGTCTGACTCTTGCGACCCCACCGACTGTAGCCCTCCAGGCACCCTCTGTCCATGGGATCTCCAGGCAAGGATACTGGAGTGGGTTGCCATTTCCTTCTCCAGGGGATCTTCCTGACTCAAAAATCGAACCTGGGTCTCCTGCATGGCAGACAGATTCTTTACCCACTGAGTTACGAGGGAAGCCTTTCTTTCCATATAACGCTGTCCATATCTGTAGGCCAAAATGCCCAGGGTAGGATCTAGCAGGAAAGGTTCCTATTTCCTGAGTGCTCATTGGAGCAGCATTGTAACCACTGTACGTGCATTAACTCATCTCTCTTCACACCTGAATGAGGTAGGGACGGTTTTTTATTCCCATTTTAAAGCTAGGTAGTAAAGCAGAGGCGCTGATGAATTGACCCACTTTCAAAGGTCACACCCTTGGTCAAGGCTGGAGCTGGCACTGGAACCCTGCGTTTGGATCTGGACCCCAGATCCTTGACTGCTGAACTGTGTGCTGGATGACCGCTTTAACAAGCTCTACGGGGAGTGGAGGAGGCTCCTGGCTGTAGTGAGAGTCCCAGTCCATTTCTCCCAGGAGTGGTGAAGAATTGGATGGCTTCTTCATC
>SJXQ01001536.1:52409-84580 GCA_006408695.1 Aepyceros melampus | reverse complement strand
CTTTAATGAGTAGCTTGTGTGTGTACTAAGTCACTTCAATCGGATCTGACTCTGCGACCTCATGGACTGTAGCCCACCAGGCTCCTCTGTCCATGGGGTTTTCCAGGCAAGAATCTTGGAGTGAGCTGCCATGCCCTCCTCTAAGGGATCTTCCCAACCCAGGAATCAAGCTCGCATGTCTTCTGTCTCCTGCATTGGTAGCAAGCTTATCACTAGTGCCGCATGGGAAGCCCTTGAGCTGTGCTGTGCTTAGTCTCTCAGTCGCGTCTGACTCTTTGCAACCCCGCGGACTGTAGCCCGCCAGGATCCTCTTTCCATGGAGATTCTCCAAGCAAGAATACTGGAGTGTGTCACCATGCCCTCCTCCAGGGGACCTACCCACCCTTGCCATCCACCAAAAAAGTAATGCAGAAGGCTGCAAATAAGAAAAGAGTTTATGAGACTTCCCTGGCAGTCCAGGGGTTAAGACTGTGACTAGGGGACTTTGCAGGGAGCATGGATTTGAACCTGGTTGGGAAAGTAAGATCCCACATGCCTCACAGCACAACCAAAATGTTTAAAAAATTTAAAAAAGAGAGAGAGAGAGAGTTTTTTGGAGTCCTAAGAATTGCAATGCAGGAGACTTAAAAGTTGCCATGAGGTTGTTAAAAGTTTCCTGGTGGGATCATTATAGACTCCCAAGTGACTCAGAAAACACTTTTCTTAAGGAGTCACAGGTTGTTTCAGCATAAGGAGTCCAAAAAGCATCTTGAATCTCTGACAGGTGTTCCGGATGACTTCATCAGGTCAAAAGGTCAGATTCCATCCAAGCTGAAATGTGCATGTCACATTATTATTATTTTTTTTTGGTGTATACTTATTTACAATGTTGCATTAGTTTCAGGCATACAGCAAAGTGAACCAGTTATACACATATCCACTCTTTTTTAGATTGTTTTCCCATATAGGTCATTATAGAGTACTGAGTAGCGTTCCCTGTGCTACTCAGCAGGTCTTCATTAGTTATCTGTTTTATAGATGGTTGTGTTTGTCAACCCCTATCTCCCAGTTTACCCCTCCACCCTCCCTTTCCCCCTGGAAGGTCACACCTCCTTGGAGCTCACTTAGTAATATTGCTGTTGTTTAGTTGCTAAGTCGTATCCTGCTCTTTGCGACACCAGAAACTGTCGCCCACTGGGTTCCTTGGTCCATGGCAAGCATACTGGTGTGGGTTGCCATTTCCTTCTCCAGGGAATATTCTCAGGCCAGGGATCAAACCCGCATCTCCTGCGATGGCAGGTGATTCTTTACCACCGAGCCACCTGGGAAGCCCTCACTTGGCAATACTGACTCCCTTTTGATTTCCCTTTCACGCTGGTAAATGCCAAACACAAACTATGGAAACACAGTGCCTGCCTGCAAAGAGTTCTCATCTTGTGAGGAAGATCATATGCAAAAGCAGGCAAAAGCAAAACTATAGCGAGATAATTCTGTGGGTGACTAATTAGCATGTGAACAGCACCAAACTTCTGTCTAGTCAGGGAAGACTTCCTGGAGGAGGAAAGTCTTCCACTTGAGCCTTCAAGGGTGAGTAAGACTTGAACTGGGGAAGAGGTCAGCATATAGTGTTGGGCCGAGTGGGGAGCCTTAATGGGAATAGGGAGGTCGACTAGACTGGTTGAAAGGTCCTGGAAGGGAACGAAAGGGAATAAAGCTGGAAGAGTGGGTTGGGGACAGATTGTGGAGGTTTCTGAGGACCCAGAGGAGAGCCTCTAAGTGTGCTTTATGCCCTAATGTCTTATGAATGCTCAGAGCTAGGGTAAATGGGCGGGAAAGGAGTGGTAAGATAAAGACAGCTCTTAGGGAAGATTAACATGAGGCAACCTGTTAAGCTGCAGAAAGAGTGAGAGTGAAATTGAAGGGCCTGCAGGGGCACGCGGAGGGAACTTTGAACATTTCCTCTGTGGCAGGCGCTAAGCACTTAGCATATATTATAACATGTAATCCTCCCAAGAGCCCTGGGAGATTTGTGTCATTAGCCTCTCTGTTCCACAGATGACCAAAGAAGGTTAAGGAATCTCCCCAATGTTACCTGGCTTAAAACCAGCAGAGCTTGGTCCTCGCTTCAGCAACACATGTACTAAAATCAGAATAATACAGAGAAGATGAGCATGGCCCTTGCGCAAAGATGACCCGCAAACTGGCAAAGTGCTCCATAGCTTAAACAAACAAGCAAAAAATAAAAACATACAGACAGAAATGAACAGAGCTCAGATTTGAACCCGCACAGCCCACCACCCGAGCTCACTTTCTAACCCCTATGCTATGTCACTGTTATACTGATGACCTAGAAAAATCCAGACTGACTAAGTCTGAGACAATCACCTCATCTGGCATAGCCAGCAAGGTGGAGTGTGGAGAAGCGTATTTAGGACTTTGCTCAGGAAGATGCCTGAGTATTTATGACCAACCTAGATAGTATACTGGAAGAAAAGTTATGACCAACCTAGATAGTATATTCAAAAGCAGAGACATTACTTTGCCAACTAAGGTCCATCTAGTCAAGGCTATGGTTTTTCCTGTGGTTATGTATGGATGTGAGAGTTGGACTGTGAAGAAGGCTGAGCGCCGAAGAATTGATGCTTTTGAACTGTGGTGTTGGAGAAGACTCTTGAGAGTCCCTTGGACTGCAAGGAGATCCAACCAGTCCATTCTGAAAGAGATTAGACCTGGGATTTCTTTGGAAGGAATGATGCTAAAGCTGAAACTCCAGTACTTTGGCCACCTCATGTGAAGAGTTGACTCATTGGAAAAGACCCTGATGCTGGGAGGGATTGGGGGCAGGAGGAGAAGGGGACGACCGAGGATGAGATGGCTGGATGGCATCACAGACTCAATGGACGTGAGTCTGGGTGAACTCCGGGAGTTGGTGATGGACAGGGAGGCCTGGCGTACTGCAATTCATGGGGTCGCAAAGAGTCGGACACGACTGAGCGACTGAACTGAACTGAATGCCTCTAAACAGAGAGTTGGGAATTGTCAGGTAAGTTAGCTTATGACTGCTTGTGATTGCTTGCTTGTTTCACCTGCCACTTGGCTTGTGGGATCTTGGGAATTGTCATGTAAGTTAGCTTATGACTGCTTGTGATTGCTTGCTTGTTTCGCCATGCCTCTTGCCTTGTGGGATCTTGGTTCCTCAACCAGAGGCTGAACCCAAGCCACAGCGATGAAGGCACCAAAAGCATCGAGTCCCAACCACAGGACCACCAGGGAATTCCCAGCTTTGGGTTGTAATGGGAGGGGCCGACATCAAACTTTTGATTGCCGAGGCATCCACTTCAAAGACATCCATCTCTGACAAGGACATTGCGGGCTACAAAATCAGATAAAGGGTCAGGCCACTCCACCCGTGGAATTCCCCTTTCAGAAAGCTCTGCGTAACCTAGCTAACTGACCACTTGAGTGACCCCAATTTTCCCTTCCCTGCTTTATGTATTTCTTTTGCATTTTAAGTTCACTCCAAAAGAGTGAACCCATGGAATCCCAGGCACCTCACCCTCAGCCCAGTAGAGGCAGAACCCCAGGTCTGAGCTTGCTCTCTGGGGCCTCGCCGTGTGGCCACTGCAGTGTCGTGTACCCTCCAGGACCGTGAAGAGCAAACCTCGTCTCTTCAAGGTTCCCTGCGGTTGTGGCCGAGGTGCACAGTAAGAGTCACAATGGCTGGTCCAGCCTCGACACTGGCTTCAGCTGGGGAAGACTCAGTGATGCTCCCAGGAGGAGCACAGCCCAGGGGCGTGTTGATGCCTGCTCAGAGCATCAACAGGCTGAGACTGACACGGGACAGAGACACAGACCCAGAACTGGAGAAGTATGGAGAGTCTCATGCCTGGATTGTGGCTGGAGCCTTTAGTCGTGGGCACTTGGTGGAGACTATTTTTCAAGCCCCATGGAAGCCAGGGAGACAGGCTCCATCAGAGAAATAACACCAGCATTACCAAGACTAAGCATGTCCCCTGAAAGGCTGGGTTTCCCAGGTGGCTCAGAGGTAAAGAACCTGCCTGCCAATGCAGGAGCCACAGAAGACCCAGGTTCAGTCCCAGAGTGGGGAGATCCTCTGGAGGAGGAAATGGCAACCCACTCCACTGTTCTAGCTGGGATGCTCCGATGGACAGAGGAGCCTGGCAAGCTACAGTCTATGGGGTCCCAGAGAGTCAGACACCCCTGAAGCAACTGCGCATTTTCCTTGAAAGGGAGGAGATGGACCCCTTCCTGCCACACCTGAAGTCCAGGTACACCTGAAGGCTTAGGGGTAGGGTGGGGAGGAAGTGCTTCTAAAAGGACATGGAAATTTTCCCTCCAGCCCTTTGGGTGTGCCTGGAGAGGCAAACTACAGATTTAGTTTGTGAATCTGGTTGGGCCAAGCCCTAAAAGGATTTCATCAGAAGCAGGCAGAATCCTGTCTGAAGGAGCAACAGCCTGTGGTATAACAGCTGGCAGGCAGCAAGCATCCTGTGAGGCTGGCCAAATGCTGTGATGTGCATGGAAGCACTGCAGGAAGAGATGGGAGTGTATATGCGGGAGGGAAATAGCAGGTGCCAGGCCATCATGAGAGGAGTCTGGAAATGAGGTCAATGACAAAGCAACATTTGTACCTCGTGAGAATGCAGGGAAATCTGCCAAATACACAGATCTATGCTGTTAAGTGTTCAGAGGCTGGAAGGTTGGAATCCAGGGTGGAATCAGTTGTTGAGAGAAGAGACCTTTGCAACAGGGACAGAGTGAGGGGCGCTAGTGACGTGGTGATGGTGACGGTGGGTCTAAGTGAGGCTCTGACAAGTGCAAGCACCTGTCACGGATTCACAGAGGATCCTTACAAGGAGCCTTCTGGCTGTGGAACTGAGCCATCTTTTGAGATCACAGGTGAAGGGGAGAAGAAACCTGTCCTGTTGAGCTGGATCAGGTAAGGACATCTTGGTTAGGAGAGGCAAAGTTTACTTTGGTGCACTAGTCAGTAGAAGCTAGGTTGTGCTGTGTAACAAGCAAGCCTGAAATCTCAGTGACTTGACACCTGAAAGTTTATTTCTTACTCATACAAAGTCCAACCCTGGGGGAGGACTCTGTCCCACCTATTACTCATGGACCTGCCATCTGGGATGTCACCAGTTCCTAAATAAGGGAAAGTATAAGTCTCCTGAGCTTCCAGTGGGAAGTGACATCACATTGACTGGTCAGACTAGTCATGTGGCCTCACCAAATGCAAAAGGAGCTAGGAGATGCTGAGGAGCAGATGGAAGGTCTGGTGAGTATCCCTGTGCCCGCTGCACTTAGCAGAGCCCGGCATTTGTCATTCAGAGAAATCTCTTGACCCTTGGAGAGCATTAACTGAAAGCTAAAGGAGTTTTCCTGAAAATTCTGCAAGGCATGGAGGGTTAGCCTTGTTGCCTGGACACCACTCCTCTGGGCAAGCTTCACATACGTGGTGGGGGGTACGGGTGGGGATGAACACTCTCCCCCAGAGACAAGTGCACATGGGGAATCCAGGATGCCAGGAGCACAGGCACCAAGGTCCCCAGAAGAATGCTGCCAGCCTTCTCAGGGCAGAGGCAGAGCCTGGCACCAGTGGGAGGTGTGCACATGGGTGACGCCTCATGAGAGTCCCCACTTGCCTGCATTGTGAGTGGGGGACTATTTCAGGAGACTCAGATCCTTCATAGTGCGTGTGCAGGACAAGAGCTGGAGAAAGTGACCTCCTGTTGAGTCAATAAGGCTGGTGATACTCCAGTCACCTTTGCCCGTGTGGCACACAGGGAAACAGATTTGAGGAAGTTCACTGACTTTTCAAGGTCATCTGGTTAATGAATGGCAGAGCCTGTTGATCCCTGGCAGGATTTGAAAGCATGAGATGCGCTGCTTGGAAGGCCTGAGATGCGTGGGAGACAGTGAGCTGGAAGCAGGATCCTGGGTCCTGGTACAGGCCTTGCCATGGCCCTGCTAAGTGGCTTTGGGCACATTTCCTATCTCAGGGCCTTGGAAACCTGGCAGTAGAACATGGCCTGCTTTCTCCTCTTGAAGGCCTTCTTGACAAGCTCCTTCACAGGTGGGGGTGTCACTGGACCACTGGGAATGGAAAGATGCTACTGCGTTAGAGCCCGGGGGGCCCGTCCGCTGTTCCAGCCTGTCCAGCCCCCAGAAGCCACCAGCCTCGGCCCTGGTGTGGGACGGTAGAGGTCAGGGATGCGAGGCAGCCCAGGCTGCCCCTGCCCTGGGGCATCGTGTCCACGCCGGTATGTCCTTGCCCTGCCGTAGCCCAGACCCCCATCCTAAGTCCTGACAAACAGCCTGATGAGTGAGGGCAGGGAGGCAGCTAGTAGACGGGGAGAGTGGAGCCCAGGGGCAGGCAGAGGAGAGTCAGGAGGCAGATTGTGGCCAGGTCTCAAGAGTTCTGAGTCCTCTACAGAGGGTCAGTCTAGAGCCAACCCTGGCCTCCTCTGTCCTTGTCACTGAGCTCCGCCAGAAACTCGGCCTCCAACCTTCATGCTGGGATGCAGCTCTCCTCTCCAGCACCCAGCTGGCTCAGCAGTTCAGAATCCACCTGCAATGCAGGAGATGCAAAAGGTTCAGGTTCCACCCCTGGGTCTGGGAGATCCCTTGGAAAAGGAAATGGCAATCCACTCCAGTATTCTTGCCTGGGAAATCCCATGGACAGAGGAACCTGGTGGGTTACAGTCCATGGGATCACAAAGGGTCAGACAAAACCGAGCTACTCAGCACACACACACACACACACACACACACTCCAGCACCCACGCCTCCCCTCCGTTCCTTCCCATCCCTGGCCTGGGACTTCCCTGGCGGTGCAGTGGTTTAGACTGCGCTTCCGATGCAAGGGGCATGGGCTCAGCCCCTGGCTGGGGAAGATCCCACATGTCGAGTGGCATGGCCCTCCCCAAAAAGAAATCCGCCTCCCATCACTGACCTGCATCTTTCCAGTCCTGAGCACAAGTCCATCCTTGGCAGTAAGCCTCCCTCGTGCCTGGCACTGGGCACTGTCAGCTTCGTGGTGGCTCCTGACACTCAGCACCTCCGAAGTCCAACAGTGGGCGTCTCCCGGCCCCCCATCCTTACTCTATCTCCCACACATTACCTTGCCCTTGACTCTGGGCCCTCCCTGTCCTCCCTCTTACCACTCTGCAGTCTCGGCTCCTCTGGTCAGACTCATCCAGAAGTTCCTGGATGAACTGCCATTCCAGAATGAGCTCATCCAACCACACGTCCCAGACTCCTGAGTCCCTGCATATACACCCTTTTCCTTTCACCCCACATTCCTCCTCCTCCTGTATCCCTCACCTTGACTCAGCCCATGGAGCCGCTGAAACTTCAGAAGATTCCAGCACCCAGCAGGGCTATGTTCACCAGGCTGCCGGGGTTACCCTCCCTGGACAATGTGCTGTAACTCCCATCCCCCACAGAGATAGAAGGGTAACTGCCTCCAAGGATTACGATGCTCAAGGTGTAACTTTCTCCTTGTGGATTTTTTTCACTTCTCAGTCTGAAATCCCACCCTGGACAGCAAACAACTGAGCATCCAATCTCAGGATCCATTCTCTATGTCTGGGCACAGAGAGGGAAGAAGACGGAGGGACAAATTGAGAGAGTAGCGTTGACCTACATACACTACCGTGTGATAGCTGGTGGGAAGCTGCTGTGTAACAGGGAGCTCAGCTTGCTGCTCTGTGATGAACTTGAGGGGTGGGATGGGGTGGGGATGGGAGGGAGGCTCAAGAAGGAGGGGATATATGTATACATATAGCTTATTCACTGCACTGTCCAGCGTAAATGGACACAACATTGTAAAGCAATTGCATTCCAATTTCAAAAAATTTGGGGGTCAAAGTAGATAAAAAATTAGGAAACACTTTAGGATGACTGAAAAAAATCTCGGCCTCCCCTTTTGGGTCTGTTTTCATCTTAGACTCCACCTGCCCCCATGTTTCAGGGTTCCTCCTCTGAGCTGATCCCCCGCCTCCATCTCCACCTTCCATTGGGTGTGCCCTACCCCATTCCCACACCCACTAATGGAAACGGAAATGCTTCTCTAGTAAAGAAAAGTCAGCACCGCCGACCAAGGAAGTTCCCTTTCCGCTTTCTAACATCAAACACTGAGATCTTTATTTCCAACGCTTCCCTTACTGTGGAGCCTGGAGATCCGAGACAGCTCTGCTAACAGCGTATTAAAAGGCAAAGACGTTACTTTGCCAACAAAGGCCTGTATAGTCAAAGCTATGGTTTTTCCGATAGTCATATGGATGTGAGAGTTGGATCATAAAGAAGCCTGAGCACCAAAGAATTGATGCTTTCTAACTGTGCTGTTGGAGAAGACCCTTGAGAGTCCCTTGGATTGCAAGGAGATCCAACCAGTCCATCCTAAAGGAAATAAACCCTGAATATTCATTGGAAGGACTGATGCTGAAGCTGAAGCTCCAACACTTCCGCCACCTGATGTGAAGAGCCAACTCATTAGAAGAGACCCTGATGCTGGGAAAGATTGAAGGCAGGAAGAGAAGGGGATGACAGAGGATGAGATGGTTGGATGTCATCATTGATTCAATGATACGAGTTTGAGCAAACTCTGGGAGATGGTGAAAGACAGGGAAGCCTGGTGTGCTGTAGTCTATGGGGTCGAAAAACAGTCAGATATGACTGAGCAACTGAACAACAGCTGGGCCCTGAAGATACTTTGCCACATGGGATCACAGGCTTCCTCTGTCACCTGATAAGCTGGAGAATGGTTTCTCTTTGTTTTCAGTACATTTTTTTTTCCTTTGGGACCAGCGTTCACTTTCTCTGGGTGCCAATAAGCCTCATATTTGCTAACTGAAGGGTGGAGAATGTTCGCAGAATTTTTGAGTGATTTCCAGCTCTGATGATCTGAGATTTGCCTGTAAATCATGAAAGTGAGCCTGAGGCCAAGGAGACATCAGGCTTTCAGGAAATCGAGACTATAAACTTGACTTTCAGTCCAATAAGCTGACGCCACCAGGCAGAGGTTCTCAGCGGTGAGCAGACCAGGCTGACTTCTTTAAAAAACCACACTGGGGGATGAACAGGAAGAAGAAAAGAAAATAAACATCCACTGAATACCAACCACTTATATGCCAAAGGATATTCGGGGGTGTACATGTATTATCCCATAGCATTTTTAAACACTGAGATTTTATTACACATTAGTAGTATTCACCTCTTTAAACTGCACAGTTCAGTGGTCTTAGCATATTTATAAAGTTGCTCAACAATTACCATTATTTAATTCCGGAATGTTTTCGTCCCTCCAAAACAATCACTCCACATTCAGTAATACATACACTCTCTGTTCCCAGCTCTTGGCAACCACTGATCTATTTTCTGTCTCTATTAATTTTTCCCTTCTGGACATTTCACATGCAATCTGAAGCATTTTGTAATGGGCTTCTTTCACTCAGCATAATGTTTTCCAGGTTTATCTATGCTGTAACAGCTATCAGTACTTTATGCCTTTCTATGGCTAAATAATAACTATTGAATGGATAGACTACATTTTGTTTCCTCAGTGGATGGACATTCGCTTTGTTTCTACTTTCTGGCTAATGTGAATAATGAATCTATCAACATTTGTGTACAAGTTTCTATTTTGAAACATATGTTTTCTATTCTCTTCGTTAGTTTCCCTGAGTAGAAAACTGCAGGGTAATATGTTAACTCTATGTCTGATTTTTGAGAAACTGCCAAACTGTTTTCTATAGTAGCTGCACCATTTTAGCCGCAATATATGAGGGTTCCGGTTTCTCCATATTCTCATCAACACTGGCAGTCATCCGCCTTTTTGATTATAGCCATCCTTGTGTGTCCAAAGTGATGCATCATTTTGGTTTTGATTTGCATTTCTCTAATGACTAATGGTGTTGAGCATGTTTTAATGAGCTCATTGAATTGTTATATGTTTCTTTTTACATCTTTGAAGGTCATGCTCTTCTAATCCATCCTGCCAAACTCAGCCTTTTACAGTGTTCAATCCATCTGCATTTAATGTAATTACTGATGAGACAGGATTTAAATATCCCATGTTGTTATTTGTTTTATATATGTTTTATATCTTTTTAGTTCTATTCCTCCATACTTTCTTTTAAGTGGCTATTTTCTAGTGCACCTTTCTTTTTTTTCTTTTCGCTACTCTTTTAAACATTTATCTTCTGCCAGGCTCTTCCTTCATGCGATTCTCCAGGCAAGAGTTACTGGAGTGGGTTGCCATTCCCCTCTCCAGGGGATCTTCCTGACCCAGGGATTGAACCCAGGCCACCTGCATTGCAGGCAGATTCTTTACTGTCTGAGCCACGGCTCCAATATACTTTCTTTTCTGTTAAATGGATATTTTCTAGTGCACCTTTCAAATTTCCTTGTCTTCTCTTTCACTATTCTTTTAAAATTTTATTTTCTTAGTACATGTGCTGTGGATTGAAATGAACATTTTAATTTACAACAGACTAAGTTTGGATTAATATTAAATTCAGTAGTATACAAAATATTATTCCCCCTTCTTCCTATTATTGTCACAAAAATCACATCTACATACATTATATATCTATCAACACCTATTTATTGTTAATCACTTTGAATAGTTTGTCTCTTAGATGATATAGAAGGAAAATAGAAATGAAAATTACAGACAAAACACAAAAATACAAAAAATTGAAAAAACAAACAAACAAACACAAAAATACCTAATGTCTTTTCTATTGACCTATGTAGTTACTTTTGCTGGTGCCCTTTATTTTGCCGTGTGAATTCTAGTTTCTGTTCAGTGTCTTATTTCAGCCTGAGAGATCCTCCTTAGTATTTCTTGTAAGATAGGTTTGCTAGCAGCAAAATCTCTCAGCTTTTATTTATCTGAGAATGTCTTAATTTCTCTTCCATTTTTGAAGGATAGTTTTGTCCAGTGTAGAACTTGTTGATAGTTTTTATTTCAGCTCTTTGAATAAATCATACCACTACTTCTGGCCTATGTAGTTTTTTTTATGACAAATCAGCTGTTAATCCTATTGAGGATCTTTAATATGTGATGAATTAACGTCCCTTTTGCTGTTTTCAAATTATCTTATTGTCTTTGGATTTTGATAGGTTGATTAAGAGTACCTCTTTAAATTTATCTGCAGTACCTCATTAAATTTATCTGCAGTTTGTTGAGATTATTGGACATGTAGATTAATGATTTTCATCAAATTTGGGGGTTTCAGGCCATTGTTTATTCAAATATTTCTTCTCTCTCTCTTTGAGAGTCCCATTAGGCATATGTTGATACATTCTTTGCTATCCCATAAGTTTCAAAGTGAAATAAGGGGAAAGTTTCTTCACTTTGTGACCGACTGTTTGAGACCCCAGGGACTATACTATACAGTCCATGGAATTCTCCAGGCCAGAACACTGGAGTGGGTAGTCATTCCCTTCTCCAGGGGATCTTCCCAACTCAGGGATCGAACTTAGGTCTCCCACGTTGCAGGAGGATTCTTTACCAGCTGAACCACCAGGAAAGCCCCACAAGTCTCAAAGTTTTGGTTATTTTTTCTTTTTTTCATTCTGTTCCTCAGACTGGCAAATTTCAAATATACCTACTTTATATTTCCTGATTCTTTTCCTTCCTGTTTGCTCAGTGGCTGAGGATTAGGCAGAGGTGAGAGTTTAGGGTCTTCTGAGGCCTTTCCTGAACACGTACACAGTTCTAAGCATACGTATGACCTTCTAGATTCTGCATAGTTTTATGAGGTATTGAGAATCCCACTCAGTCATCTGAACACTGAGCCCCCTTTGGTTAAGTGATTTACACAAGATGTTCATCAAGAAGTGTGAGGCACTAGATTCAAACCCAAAGCCATACTCTTTCCTGCAACTTCCACGGGTGTTCCTCTTCCATGCTCACTGGGAATCCTGGTTTAATCTAGCATAGACGCCCTCCCTACCAAGTTTGAGAATGAAACTCCTCGTCAGTGGCAGATGCCTGGAAGAAGGTAGTTAAAGTCAAAGCTGATTCTAAGGAATCTCAAGAATGGAGGAAGGAAGGCTTGGGCCATGTATGATAAGCAGGGGACAATTACCTTAGCATAATTGGGAAGGGAATTACAGAACTAAGGATGAGGGAAACTTTAAGGACATCGCTAGTGACTCCAGCCCATTCTATTTTAATATTTATTTATTTATTTGGCTGTGTTAGGTCTTGGTTGCTCCATGTGGCATCTTTATTGCAGTAGGCTGGCTCTTAGTTGTGGCCCGTGGGCTTAGCTGCCCCATGCATGGCCTGTGGGATCCCATTTCCCCAACCAGGGATCAAACCTGCACCCCCTGCATTGAAAGGTGAATTCTCAACCACTGGACCACCAGGGAAATCCTCCAGCCCATTTTAAAAGCCACCATCTGTCAGACCCTCACTACAGATACCTGGCCCCGTGACAAGCACTTGAGCTGTAGTAGGTCTGTGAAACAGCACAAAGGATCTTAAAGTGGCATAGGATTTTAGAGTCTAAGGCCTCTATTTCTAGGATCAACCAAACTGTCTTTATTGAGTCCCTTCCATACAGTCTTTGACAGATGGTCATCGTCAATGACGGGGGACTCACTACCTTTCAGGGCAATGCATTCCATCTCCAGGTGCCTCTGCTTGTCAGATTAACAGCCCAGCTCAGCGGGGCAGCGTCTTCAGCGTCTAGAGGTTCAGTTCTTGACCTCACCCTTCTGATCTGTGTGACTTCGCCAAGTCACTTCCTCTATCTGAACCTGTTTGTTCATCTGAATATGGAGACAGGAATGCCTGTTTGGCAAGGCTGTTGGAGGACAGATAACATAAAGCAATTCAGCGTACTTGGCAGAAGGGCTCAGTAGCAGCAGTTACTGCTTAAGTTCTTCCGTATGAGGGACTGAAGTCTGTGTCTTGGCCGTTTCCACCCACTCTTCCTAAATCTGTTTGTTCAGTTCCCTCTCTCATTCCCCCAGCTCATACTTTCAGACCATCGTATATAGCAATTACTTTGCTTCTTTTTATTTATGCTGAGTTTCTCTACTACTGAAACTGCTACACAGACGTACAGTCTTGGCTCCTTCCGTCACCCTTTTTCCTCTCCTCAAAAGAGAAGACCTACTATCCCTCACACCCACAGTGCAGGAAGGTCTGAAGGCTCTGCTGACAAGCAGAGAAGGAAAAGCGAGTCTCTTACTCTCTCATTTCAAAGCATATACCTCTAGCAGTGCAGTCCAAGGCACCTTCACTTTTCTACTACTTATGCCACTGGCAGACTATCCAAGTCCTGTTGTTTGCGCTTAAATCTGTGAAGTACAAGGTCAGTATCTTTCCCGTCCCTGTTAAAACACATCTTGTTAGAGTTAGGATATGTCCCAGGCTGCTGGGGTCCTGATTTTTCACATCCACCTCAAAGCCTATTAATGGGCAAATAGGGTGGGAATAAATCCGACTGTATCATCTGAGTTCCCCCCAGTCTCTCCATAGCCTTCCACTCACCAACTGCAGATGTCCTGGGTAGATGAGCAACCAAGGCTATTTCAACAAGACACAAGACGGGGAGATGCTGAATTTAAGTCCACGAGTAGGCATTGGTCACCTTGTATGTAGTAGGTACTTGCAGACCCCCAGCTCATGTGACCCTCAAAACAGCCCTCAGCAGAGGACATCAGAAACCCATCAACAGATGGGAGTCCATGAAGTCAAGTGAAAGTGAAGTCATTCAGTCATGTCCAACTCTGCGACCCCACGGGCTGTAGCCTACCAGGCTCCTCAGTCCATGGGATTCTCCAGGGTTGCCAAATGGGTTGCCATTTCCTTCTCCAGGGGATCTTCCCAACCCAGGGAATCAAACCCGTGTCTCCCACATTGTAGGCAGACGCTTTACCATCCGAGCCACCAGGGAAGCCCATGAAGTCAACAGATGGGCAAAAAAAAAAAAAATCACACAGCTGTAGAGCTGGGACACTGTCCATGGGATTCTCCAGGCAAGAATACTGGAGTGGGTTGCCATTTCCTTCTCCAGGGGATCTTCCCAACCCAGGGAATCAAACCCGGGTCTCCCACATTGTAGGCAGACGCTTTACCATCCGAGCCACCAGGGAAGCCCATGAAGTCAACGGATGGGCAAAAAAAAAAATCACACAGCTGTAGAGCTGGGACACACATCTGGGTTTATGTGACTGCAGAAGCTATATTCTTTTCCCTATATTGTCCATGTTCCTCATTTTGCTAATGAGGTTTATGAGTATTTTCCAAACTTCAAAGTGAGTAGGAGTCAACTGGAAAATTTGTTAAAAATAAGATCCACCCTCACTCCCCAAATTTTAATTCACCAGGTCCATAGTGAGGTCTGGACACTGATTAACATATGCACGCTACCGCATATGAAACAGATAACTAAGAAGGACCCAGCACAGGGAATTCTACTCAGTACTCTGTAATGGCCTATGTAGGAAAAGGATCTTTAAAAAAAAAGTGGATATATGTATACGCATAACTGATTCACTATGCTGGACAGCAGGAACTAACACAACATTATAAGCTAACTACACTGCAATAAAAAAAAAAAGAAGTGCTAGATAATTCTGTGGCTAGTGGTTCACACACAGCAGCCTGTCCTGTCTCCCCAGATTTTCCATTTTCATTTACCACTCAGTCATGTCTGACTTTTTGCAGCCCCAAGGACGATAGCCCTCCAAGCTCTTCTGTCCATGGAATTTTTCCAGGCAAGCATACTGGAGTAGATTGTCATGTCCTACTCCAGGGGATCTTCCCAACCCAGGGATCAAACCTGTATTTCTTACGTTGCCTGCATTTGCAGGTGAGTTCTTTACCGCTAGTGCCTCAATACTGGTTCTCAAAGCCAGTTCTCTAACACTTCCTGTGGCACTTAGGGCATCCCTAGTGACTCAGATGGTGAAGAATCTGCCTGCAGTGCAGGGGACCCGGGTTTGATCCCTGGGTCGGGAAGTTCCCTTGGAGAAGGAAATGGCAACACACTACAGTATTCTTGCCTGGGAAATCCCATGGACAGAAGAGTCTGGCAGGCTACAGCCCATGGGGTCACATGGACTTGTGGCATTTGGACTGCTTCCTGCCCCGGGGTCAGCACAAATTTTGGAGCCAGCCAGCCTCTCCTGGAGGGGGACAGAGGGACCGTCAGAACCCTCCTCAGTTACTGTCTCTTGTTTCTTCCATGGGATTTTTCTGCCTGGACTCTAAACACTGCCTCTTTCTGTGATTCTTTGATTCACTCTCCAGATCTGGCCAGAGAAAGCGGGAAAACCCAGGCATGGATGTTGCAATGGCATATTATTTACCATGACTGGAGTGCTCCCTGCACCCTGAAATCGCCCACAATAGAAAATGAGACATTCCTGGGCCTCCTGCCAGGCCTTGTCCTCAACCCCGAGCATTTACGCGAGAAACAAGCGGCTCTTTGCCCTCCCTGGCCCAACTAGCTGCTTCCTTCTCACCCCTCCCCACAGCACCAAGATGCTAAGGCTTCAAACGTTAGCATTTCAAGAAGGTTGCTTCATAGGCTGGCATCTCGTGCACTTCCCTATCTTCACCTGCTATCTTGCAGGCTTGTTCCTTAAAGGAACCCCTTTTGGTCACAAGATAAAAAGAGAAAACTGCTTCTTCCTTCCTTTCTGGATATGAGTAATGATTGACTTTTTCTCGTGGTCTCTGTGTGGTGACAGTTTCTGGGAAAATCATCTAAATTTATTAAGTTCCTGAGCTTTCTGACTCTATCCTGTGTACTCTATGGCAGAAAAATTTCAGAGGGACTGGGTTAAAATGCCTGTGTGACTCTGAACAAGATGCCTAACTCCTCCGAGATCCCTTTCCTTTATCAGTAAAACCCATGTTTTGCCAAGAGTCTGGTCTCTTGGTTAAGAGAACTGAACGACCTGGCAGTTCAAAGGGCTCAGCAAAGCTGCTGGCGCATAGTAGGGGCTCTGTGTGCGCCTGTTCATTGTCGTTGCTCTGTACACCTTGCTACACAGTGAGGTCCCCAGAGGAGCAGCATCGATATCGCCTGATATCCTGTTAGAAATGCAAGATTTCAGGCTTCCCGGGTGGCTCATGGTAAAGAATCCACTTGCCACTGCAGGAGACACAGGTTTGCTCCCTGGTCGGGGAAGATCCCACATGCCACAGAGCAGCTAAGCCCAGGTGCCACCATTATTGAATCAGGGCTCTAGGGCCCAGGAAGCGCAACCACTGAGTCCATGCACCACAAATATTGAAGCTTGCAAGACCTAGAGTCCGTGTTCCACAACAAGAGAAGTCCCCACAATGAGAAGCCCGAGCACCGCAACCAGAGAGTATCCCCGACTCATGGCAATAAGAGGAAAGCCTGTGCAGCAACAAAGACCCAAAACAGTCAAAAATAAATAAATAACATTATTTTTTTAAATAGATGCAAGATCTTATGCCCCACCTCTGACCTATTCAAACAGAATTTGCATTTTAACATTATTTTCCCAGGGATTCAAGTTTTATTAAACGTTGAGAAGCAGTGCTGAACTCATTATGCAACAAGGTGGAGAGCCTGGGAGTGGGTACAGCAACAGATTTCTATCCAACTCTTTCATTTTTTTTTGGACTGCTCACTATCCCTCCCAAAGGGTGCCTAATTCATCTTGCATCTTCCTGGGGTAGTGATCTCACTTAAAAAGAACTGTGGTCTCATCACTCTCTTGTGAATTGAGCACTTCCTGTTGCCTAAAAGATAAAGGACTAAACTGCTTGGAATGGCATCCGAGGACTTTCCCAGTCTTGCTCTGGCCATCATGGACAATGTCCGCCCTTTTCCAAAGGCAGTCTTCATTTGCAGGTCTCAACTTTTAATTCCAGAAATGATCGCTTCCCCAAGGGGCACTGTCCTTTCATCACCTTTTCCAGCTTAGACTCTAGCTCTACTTTCTGGAATGTTCTCTGTCTCCCAAACCGTGCTCAGCCTGTAAGGTTCAGCTTCATTGCCATTGTCAGAATACGTACAGATCAAGCTCTTGATGGGTAAGCATCTCAGAGTCGAGAACTTGGCTTCTTCCTTGGCCCACTAACAACTCCCCAAATCTCTTCGGATAAGTTACCTGAACTTCATTTTGGGTATTCCCATCAAGCCTATCTGGGTAGGGGAGAGGATAAAAGTCTCAACTTCAAAGAATTGTTATGAGGATTCTTTGGGGTTATTGTGTTTATCACAGTGACTGTAAATGAGCAACAGAATTTAGCCAGACTCACTATAGTATAAAGCCCCGTCAATGTAAATTCCATAGAGAGCAGCACCTATGTTTGTGCCGTTCACCATTTTCATCCCAAAATCTGGTCCAGTTTCAGATACACAGCATATTCTCAAATAAATATTTGGTAAATAAATGAATTCCTAAAAAGTGTTACAGAAATCATAAAGCGCTGTGTAAATAAAAGCTTACTATATTGTTTGGTTTTATTTTAAAGATCAGAGTTTAGATGCCTTGAGGGAGAAACTGAGATCATAAATGTATTACTACTGCAATTGCTGACTTATCGCTGACTGCCAGCCCCATGGGAGCCAGCTATGACTTCCTCAGACATGATTCAAAGAATATATGCTGTGGTTTTTTTCTCCCATTATTTCAACATTTGTCTGGTCTGTTTACCATCACCATAACAACCTGCACCCCCATACCTAATAACATAATTTTGAGCCACTTTTCTCTAGAGCTTCCAGCATCACCAAATAGGCTGTAAAAGCTCCAACACTCAGTCCATGTTCAACTTCTAGAAGTCTATGTCTGTCCATGACTTAGCCATCAATCTCGGGACTTCCCCAGAAATCCAGTGGTTAAGACTCCATGCCTCCACTGGAGAGGGTGTGAGTCGATCTCTGGTCAGGGAACTAAGATCCCACATGGCCACATGTGGCCAAAAAGGGAAAAGAAGATCAACTCTCAATCTCAAAAATATGCAAAAGACTGAAAACAAACTTATGATTGCCAAAAGGGAACGGGAAGAGGGATAAATTAGGAATTGGGGATTAGCATCTGTGTGCTCATACATACAAAATAGATAACCAACAAGGACCTACTGTATAGCACAAGGAATTATAGTCAATATTTTGTAATAACCTATAAGGAAAAAACTATAGATATCAGAGTCTTGTATGTATATATATATATAGGCTTCCCTGAATGACTCAGCAGATAAAAGCATCCGCCTGCAGTGCAGGAGACACAGGTTCGATTCCTGGGTTGGGAAGATCCCTTAGAGAAGGAAATGGCAACCCACTCCAGTATTCTTGCCTGAAAAATCCCATGGACAGAGGAGTCTAGTGGGGGACAGTCTGAAGGACAGCAAAGAGTCGGATGAGACTGCGTGACTAAACACACGTACACACATATGCATATGAACCACTTTGCTGTACACCTGAAACTAACTGCTGCTGCTGCTAAGTCGCTTCAGTCGTGTCTGACTCTGTGCGACCCCATAGATGGCAGCCCACCAGGCTCCTCTGTCCCTGGGATTCTCCAGGCAAGAATACTGGAGTGGGTTGCCATTGCCTTCTCCAATGCATGAAAGTAAAACGCAAAAGTGAAGTCGCTCAGTCCTGTCCGATTCTTTGCAGCCCCATGGATTACAGCCCACCAGGCTCCTCCGTCCATGAGACTTTTCAAGCAAGAGTACTGGAGTGGGGTGCCATTGCCTTCTCTGCTGAAACTAACACAACATCGTAAATGTCAATTTTTAAAAGGCCCAGAAGAGATATCTTTTCTAAGAAACAATATGAGAGGTCCTGGTAGGACACAGTCCAAACACCTGGCTATGAGATCTAGGAGAAGGCGAGCTTCAAAATGGAGCTTTTAATTAGGAGGTAAGGACCACAGACGGAGAAGGCAATGGCACCCCACTCCAGTACTCTTGCCTGGAAAATCCCATGGATGGAGGAGCCTGGTAGGCTGCAGTCCATGGGGTCGCTGAGAGTTGGACACGACTGAGCAAATTCACTTTCACTTCTCGCTTTCATGCATTGGAGAAGGAAATGGCAACCCACTCCAGTGTTCTTGCCTGGAGAATCCCAGGGACAGGGCAGCCTGGTGGGTTACCATCTATGGGGTTGCACAGAGTCGGCCACAACTGAAGCGACTTAGCAGCAGCAGCAGCAGCACAGCAGCAGCAGCAAGGACCACAGAAAAGATTCATTAGGTCGTGGGGCCTGCACTTGCCCAGCATGACTATTATCACCTGTTTTCCAGGCCCTCTGAGCTGACTCTCACCCCTCACACTCTGCCTTCATTGAAAGAAAGTGTTAGTCGCTCAGTCGTGTCTGACTCTTTACAACCTCTTGGACTGTAGCCCACCAAGCTCCTCTGTCCATGGGATACTCCAGGCAAGAATACTGGAGTGGGTTGCCATTTTCTCCTCCAGGGGCTTTCTGACCCAGGGATCAAACCCAGGTCTGCTGCATTAGAGGCAGATTCTTTATGATCTGAGCCACTGTGTCTCTTTCAAATGCAGGTACTCAAGCTAAAGAGGTTTGAGATGACCTCTGAGCTACATTTCATTAAATGACAGGACTGTCTTCAGTTCCTGTTAAATGGTGGATTCCGAGTCAGTAGATTTATGCTTGGGCCTGAGATTCTGCATTCTTAATAATACAGGTAATTATTCATATAATTAATAAACTAATATTTATTATTAGGTAATAAAACGTTTCTTGGTCTGTGGGCCACAGTTTGAGCAACAAAGGGCTACTCCATCTCTAGACTATGTATCCCATCATTCTGGAACCTTAGAAATCCAGACCTCAACTATATACTTAACATATTTTTTTCTTATCAGTTTGTTTGTCAGTTATATCTCTATAGAGCTGGAAAAGATCGATTATACATATGGAAAAATACATTAGAACTATGGAAAGTTTAATTCAAATTAGCAATTGACACCACAAAGTAATAGATATTGAGTATTTTGGGGTTGTTTTTCAACTTTTTTTTTTCTTTTTTCCTCATTGTGTGTCATGTGGGATCTTAGTTTTCCATCCAGGCATTGATCCTATGTCCTCTGTAATGGAAGCACAGAGTTTCTTAACCACTGGACCACCAGGAAAGTCTATTTATTAAGTATCTAGGATGAAGAATAAAAGAGGAGTTCTAATTACAGAGCACACTGAATATTTACTATTTTAGTTTTGAGATTTCTTAGTCCTTTTCATGGAGAAGGCAATGGCACCCCACTCCAGTCTTCTTGCCTGGAAAGTCCCGTGGGCAAGGAGCCTGGTAGGCTGCAGTCCATGGGGTTGCTAAGAGTCAGACAAGACTGAGCGACTTCACTTTCACTTTTCACTTTCATTCATTGGAGAAGGAAATGGCAACCCACTCCAGTATTCTTGCCTGGAGACTTCCAGGGATGGAGGAGCCTGGTGGGCTGCTGTCTTTGGGGTCACACAGAGTTGGACACGACTGCAGCGACTTAGCAGCAGCAGCAGTCTTTTTCATAGAAATAGAGTTTTGTTTTGTTTTTTTAAACACAGCTTTACAGTATTTTGTTTGTTATTCTTAAGTTCTTCTTCTCTCTCTTTTTAAAGTCTGCAGTGGAGCTGGAAATCTGTATTTTTATAATAATAATTGTTATTATATTTGGGAGAGGTCACTGCAGGACATGTGGGATCTGAGTTCCCCGACCAGAGGTTGAACCTGTGCCCTCTGCGATGTGAGAGTGGAGTCTTAACCACTGGACCACAGGGGAATCCCCAATTATCCTTCTCTTTTAATGCTGTTTTACTGCTAATATTGTGTTCATAATCTAAGGGATCTTCCTTTAGATAGCAAGTAGGATGAATGATGGCTTGGCTACCTGTCAGTAAAGTTGATGATAGTATGCTAAAACAATAACAAAACATTTGTTGAGTATTTATTAGGAGTCAGGCACAATGCTAAGTAAGTTACAAGAATTAATCTTATTGAGTCCTCAAAATAACCTCACGTAAAAATTGTTATCAATTTCCACTTAATAATAAGAACATAAGAAAGGTTGAGTAAACTTTCTCCTATTCCCTTAGGCTGGAAAAAAAATTTTTTTGAACTTAAAAAACAAAAGAAATTCAAGAAACTCAAGAACATATTTTACTTTTAAAAATTCAGAAAATACAAGAAATTCAAACATTCTTTGGACATCTGCCCAATCACCACAGACCCTTTTAAGAAACGTTATATATATTTTAAATTAACAAAACAATCTTGTTGTCTTTGTGGACAGATGGCCAGAATTATACATTTTGGAAAAGTAGCATACAATTATGGTAGGATCGGGCTTCCAGAAGCTGCCTCTGTTCTGAACTGAACCAATTTAAAACCAGACAGAAGAGCCAGAAATGCCTAATATGGCTTGAATGAGTGTTGGTCACTCAGTCGTGTCTGACTCTTTGAGACTCCATGGGGGCCCACCAGGCTCCTCTGTCCATGGGATTCTCCAGGCAAGAATACCAGAGTGGGTTGCCATTCCCTTCTCCAGGGGATCTTCCTGGCCCAGGGATCAAACCTGGGTCTCCTGTATTTCAGGCACATTCTTTACTGTGTGACCACCAGGGAACACGGGTCTAATCTGACTTCTAGGGGCCAAACCAATCTTTTCGGCATTTGCTTGTCTGGGTCTACAACGTTGTTTAACTGCTTATTTTTCATTTGACACTTTATATTAAAATAAGTAAAATCTTACCTACAGTTTAAAATAGACTAAACCTTCTTTCACAGATATGGTGAACCTGGATTGGGACAGCTACCAAACAGATTTTTTTTAAAAAAATGGATATTTGAAAAGCGTTGCTTCAGCAAGTTATGCTTATATTCCAAATGTTAACATATTTCATTTTGTGTAGACAATTATACTCACTGGTTATCATCCATAGTCCCATCAGCAAAGTCTTTAAGTCCTGGGAAACTACCATAGCTCATGGTAGTGAATACAAGTTTTCCAAAATTCTAAATTTCACTCAGTTTTCCCCAGCTTTATTGAGATATAATTGATGTATAGTGGCTTTCCTGGTGGCTCAGATGGTTAAGAATCTGCCTAATGCAGGAAATTCAGGTTTGATCCCTGAATAGGGAATATCCCTTGGAGAAGGGAATAGCAACCCAATATTGCTCTCCAAAATGGCAACTCCAATATTCTTGCCTGAAGAATTCCATGGACAGAGGAACCTGGGGGACTATCGCTCATGGTGTTGCAAAGAGTCGACATGACTGAATGACTAATATACAATTGATATATAACCTTGTAATAGTTTAAGTTGTACAAAATAATGATTTTGTATATGCATATATTGTGAAATGATTACCACAAAATCTAGTTAATATCCATCACCTCACATAGTCACAATTTTTTTGCTCATGATGAGAATTTTTAAGATCTACTCTTTCAGCAAATTTCAAGTATACCAGACAGTACTGCTGATGATACCCATCACTTCAGTTCAGTTCAGTCACTCAGTCTTGTCTGACTCTTTGCAACCCCATGGACTGCAGCATGCCAGGCTTCCTTGTCCATCACCAACTCCCAGAGCTTGCTCAAACTCATGTCCATCGAGTCGGTGATGCCATCCAACCATCCAATCCTCTGTCACCCCTTCTCCTCCTGCCTTCAGTCTTTCCCAGCACCAAGGTCTTTTCCAATGAGTCAGTTCTTTGCATCAGGTGGACAAAGTATTGGAGTTTCAGCTACAGCATCAGTCCTTCCAATGAATATTCAGGACTGATTTCCTTTAGGATGGACTATTTGGATCTCCTTGCAGTCTAAGGGACTCTCAAGAGTCTTTTCCAACACCACAATTCGAAAGGATCAATTCCTCAATGCTCAGCTTTCTTTATGGTCCAACTCTCACGTCCATACATGACTACTGGAAAAACCATAGCTTTGACGAGATGGACATTTGTCAGCAAAGTAATGTCTCTGCTTTTTAATATGCTATCTAGGTTGGTCATAACTTTTCTTCCAAGGAGCAAGTGTTCTTTTAATTTCATGGCTGCAGTCACCATCTGCAGTGATTTTTGAGCTCAAGAAAATAAAGTCTCTCACTGTTTCCATTGTTTCTCCATCTATTTGCCATGGAATGATGGGACTGGATGCTATGATCTTAGTTATTTGACTGTTGAGTTTTAAACCAGCTTTTTCACTCTCCTCTTTCACTTTCATCAAGAAGCTGTTTAGTTCTTCACTTTCTGCCATAAGGGTGGTGTTATCTGCATATCTGAGGTTATTATATTTCTCCCAGCAATCTTGATTCCAGCTTGTGCTTCAACCAGCCCAGCATTTCACACGATGTACTCTGCATATAAGTTAAATAAACAGGGTGACAATACAGCCTTGACATATCCCTTTTCCCATTTGGGACCATTCTGTTTTTCTATGTCCGGTTCTAACTGTTGCTTCCTGATCTGCATACAGATTTCTCAGGAGGCAGGCCAGGTGGTCTGGAATTCCCATCTCTCTCAGAATTTTCCACAGTATGCTGTGATCCACATAGTTAAAGGCTTTGGCGTAGTCAATAAAGCAGAAGTAGATGTTTTTTCTGGAACTCTCTTGCTTTTTCGATGATCCAACGAATGTTGGCAATTTGATCTCTGGTTCCTCTGTCTTTTCTAAATCCAGCTTGAACATCTGGAAGTTCCTGGTTCATGTATTGTTGAAGTCTGGGTTGGAGAATTTTGAGCATTACTTTGCCAGTGTGTGAGATGGGTGCCAATGTGCAGTAGTTTGAGCAGTCTTTGGCATTGCCTTTCTTTGGGATTGGGATGAAAACTGACCTTTTCCAATCCTGGGGCCACTGTTGAGTTTTCCAAATTTGCTGGCATCTTGAGTGCAGCACTTTCACAGCATCATCTTTTAGGATTTGCAGTAGCTCAACTGGAATTCCCACCCCTACATCCCCATAAATCATCAATCTTAATCTTTTAGAAATTATTTATTTGTTGACTGCCTTGAGTCTCCACTGCTGAGTGTGGGCTCTCTCTGGTTGTGGTGAGTGGGGGCTACTCTTCATCTCAGCGTGCGGGCTTCTCATTGTCGTGGCTTCTCTTGTTGCCCTGCTCAGCCTCTAGAGTGTGGGCTCAACAGTTGTGATTGCTGTTGCTTGGTCACTCAGTTATGTCCAACTCTCTGTGACCCCACCAGGGTAGGGACTATAGCCCACCAGCCTCCTCTTTCCGTGGGATTTTCCAGGCAAGAATGCTGGAGTGGGTTGCCATTTCCAGACCCAGGGATTGAACCCCCATCTCCCATGTTCCTGCATTGCAGGCAGGATTCTTTACCTGGGACGCAGCCTTGGTTGCTCTGTGGCACATGAGATCTTCCTGGACCAGGGATCGAACCTGTGTCCTCTGGATTGCTAGGCAGATTCTTAACCACTGAACCAACAGGGAAGTCCCAGTCTGATCAATCTTATACTTATAGTTTTGTACATTTTGACCAGGGTCAATTAGAGACATTTTAACATTTGTTGTTTGGCTACAATATGTCAGTCTGGGTATTAGGCACTTCAGCCAGCTTATTTGCTGTTATATGTTCACATCCTCACTTTACAGATGAAGAACCTGAGTCCCAGAGAGATGTATGGGGTCTTTCAGTCCATGAGCTATAGAAGTGTGGGACTGAGCTTCAGCTGGGGATGCCATGGCTGCCGTCAAAACTCACCCTCCCAACAACATGAGGACACAAGTGTGTGTGTGCTCTGTGTATCTACATTTCTGCTGCTACAAGTCAATCTCCAGGATCTGAAAGTGGATGAGCACCCACTTTCTATAACCCACACAAGTGATGGGCGTTTCTCAAGAAACTGGGCTCCATGCCATCTTTGTTAGAGTTATGGAGGATGCTCACCGTAAATACAGACTTATATCTGCATCCAAGGTCATGACTGAGAACTCGCCAAGTTCTCTTTCCTTTCTGGGCACACAGATGGATTCTATTTCCCAGACCCCTGTGTGGGGCCACAAGACTAGCTCTGGCTGATTGGATGTGAGTGGAAGTGACATAGTGACCTGTTTGCTGTGGCTCACCCCTGACTTCATTTCCTTATTCGTAGAATGGACACAGAAGACTCAGCAAAGGACTCTAACATCAGAGGGAACAGTGGAGCCCCTAGATGGGTGTCCCAGAATGACGAGGTGAAACAGAGAACTCTCCCCAGTGACCCACACTGTGGCATGAAAAGCAAACCTCCATCATATTCAGCCAATGACGCTGTAGGGCAGTTTGGTGCAAAGCTCACCTTCCCTGAAGTATACAAAGATCTAACAGATCTCGAAGGAGGAGCCCAGAAATCTGCATTTTTAGAAAGCCTGAAGCTAATTCAGAAAAATTGGAATTTCAGAAAGGGGTCAGGTCTGAGACACAGGGTCAAAATGTATTCGTGTGGCCCAAAGAGTTGTATAAAAGGCAACAAAGAGCAATAATGTTTTCACATCATCCATGACCCTCATGTTGACACCAAGCCCCCTCACCCCCCACACTTATCCTTTCCCATCTTCTGGAAAATGGATTGCTTCAAGATGGCTGGGAGAAATATCAGTAACCTCAGATATGCAGATGACACCACCCTTATGGCAGAAAGTGAAGAGGAACTAAAGAGCCTCTTGATGAAAGTGAAAGAGGAGAGTGAAAAAGTTGGCTTAAAGCTCAACATTCAGAAAACGAAGATCATAGCATCTAGTCCCATCACTTCATGGGAAATAGATGGGGAAACAGTGGAAACAGTGTCAGACTTTATCTTTTTGGGCCCCAAAATCACTGCCGATGGTGACTGCAGCCATGAAATTAAAAGACGCTTACTCCTTGGCCACCTCATGCGAAGGGTTGACTTATTGGAAAAGACTCTGACGCTGGGAGGGATTGAGGGCAGGAGGAGAAGGGGACGACAGAGGATGAGATGGCTGGATGGCGTCATTGACTCCATGGGTGTGGGTCTGGGTGAACTCTGGGAGTCGGTGATGGACAGGGAGGACTGGCGTGCTGCGATTCATGGGGTTGCAAAGAGTCTGACACGACTGAGCGACTGAACTGAACTGAACTGAATGGAGAATGGAAATCTCAGCCCGTTCTTTGATGGCGTCATTGACTCCATGGGTGTGGGTCTGGGTGAACTCTGGGAGTCGGTGATGGACAGGGAGGACTGGCGTGCTGCGATTCATGGGGTTGCAAAGAGTCTGACACGACTGAGCGACTGAACTGAACTGAACTGAATGGAGAATGGAAATCTCAGCCCGTTCTTTGTTTTTTGATTTGTGGGATTCTAGGTCCCTGACCAGTGCTTCCAGTGAGAGCCTGGAATCCTAACCACTGGGTCGCCAGGGAATTCCCTTAGCCGACCCTTTAGAGACTGTCCTGGTAACATGTCTTTTCTTGCTGATGGAAAAACTTATTTCTGGAAAATGAGTTCAGTCTCATAGCACTCTAATAAGATGATTGATTGAAAACAGAAGTCACAGACCTCGATGCAGATCAAGTAAGTATCTAATCTATCAAAACTGCAAAGCTAAGTCATCTGTGCTGCTGCTGCTGCTGCTGCTAAGTCGCTTCAGTCGTGTCCGACTCTGTGTGACCCCATAGACAGCAGCCCACCAGGCTCCCCCGTCCCTGGGATTCTCCAGGCAAGAACACTGGAGTGGGTTGCCATTTCCTTCTCCAATGCATGAAAGTGAAAAGTGAAAAGTGAAATTGAAGTCGCTCAGTCGTGTCTGACTCCTAGTGACCCCATGGACTGCAGCCCATCAGGCTCCTCCATCCAAGGGATTTTCCAGGCAAGAGTACTGGAGTGGGTGCCATTGCCTTCTCCATACTTTCCTGCATATCATCTTGTCTGTCACTTTGACGCGGTGTGGGGGTGGGGGTCAAGTGAAAGTAATGCTAACAAACCCAGATTGTAGAGAGTAGGAATGTGTGTGGGGGTCTGGAAGTTGTATTTCAGTGGCCAACAGATGCTTGGAAGCAAATACCTGCCAACCCAAAGGACTGGCTTCCAACTGACTCTTGTGTTTCTGCCTCCTGTGGGACTCTAGGGCCACAATAGTGTGGTGGTTCCCTCCACCCTCCACACACATCACACACTTAGAACCTCCACCCTCACCCCTCACCCCAGGCAGAATGGCCCTTTCCCTCTGCGTTTTATGGGTGGCCTGGCTACCAGCTGGGTTGAGGATTGTGGGCGGAGAGCAGTTACTGTTAATGAGAAATCCGTCTCCCTTGTCATCTTCAAGGAACCTGTAAGGGGCTACTCCTCTGTTAATTACTCACTGTTTCTCTTAGTTATGTGTGAATGGCTACTCTGGTGAGTCACCCTTTTTCTAGAACTTCCTGAGACTAGCAGACTCTGTCTGGGAGAGGACAGAGGGTGGGGAAGGGATGGTCCTAAAGTCTCAGCATCCAATGGCGGGAACAGTCTCTGGATTGGGCAGCCCCGAGGTTACTTTCAAAGCCGAGGCAGGAAATCTGTTGTACCCGGCACTCTGGACTGGAAGAACTTGGCCCCCTTCCCATTCTGACACCAAAGGAATCTGTCTTCAAAGTCACAAGAAGGATGATTCCCCGCTTCTGATTCACAAGCACACATCTGTCTTAAACCCCTACCTGTTCCCAGGTAGATGGAGTATGGTGGGTCTTCCAAGGTAAACCCCTCTAACCCAGCAAAGGAGGATCAATCTCCAAGGTCTGAAAATTCAGAACTGAAGTTGGAAAATCTGGATGCTGTATATTACACAGACTTTCTCTGCAGCTGCTATAATGTGGGAATACAACAGGTTGTTGGGGATCCAGAGACTCTGACTTATTCAAACTGTAACGCCAAGGGCATAGTAGGCACTCAGTAAACTACTTGCCAAATGAGTGCGTGAGTGAATGAAACACTCAGTGTCAAGAGGTCAGTTTTCTGCAGGCTTTTTATAAAAACCCAACTCATTTAAGTCATGTCTGATTCTGTTCAACCCTATGGACTGCAGCCTGCCAGGCTCCTCTGTCCATGGGATTCTCCAGGCAAGAACACTGGAGTGGGTTGCCGTTTCCTCCACCAGGGAATCTTCCTGACCCCAGGATCAAACCCGCATCTCTTACATCTAACCTGCTTTGGCAGGTGGATTCTTTACCACTAGCACCACCTGGGAAGCCATCACGAAGAACTATCGGTATCTCCAATATGTAAGAAGATATAGGAACTAAATTACATGAATGCTGAAGGCCCCCTAAAGCCCAGTTTTAGCTAAGTGCATGACTCATGTCATGAGTGTCTAAAGGGGTTATGCCCTAGAGACCCAATGATCTGGTTTGAGGTTAAATTTATTCCTTGTGACTTGATTAAAGTAGTCTCAAGCATCCAGAACTAAGCCAACCAAGCCACACCCAGCAACTGGGAAAAAATGGAAAAGTAAATAAACAGATATGTGTACTGGATGAAAGGTTGCTGTGGCCTTGAAGCTTACATTATAAAATCAAAAAGAGAAAAAAAAATCCAGGATTCCAATTGAAGCCACATTTCTGAGGTTGGGTGTAATAAACAAAGCTTAAGATAGGGCACTTTACACTTATTCCTCCAGCCTCTGTTCCCAACGGTAGAATCTAATTCCTTTTACTACGTATGTCTCCATCTCCAATACTGAATATGTTGACAGAATTATTATCAGTGCTCCTGTGGTTCTGAGGTTCCTATCATTGAAATGGAATTGACCTTGGGCTGTATAGGGGTCAGTTAAGGGCTGTAGAGTGTCTTGGGAGGAAGGATGACAGGGCAGGAAGCTGTGAAACTTGCGTTCAAGCAGTCTTGGGACTGTACCTCAAATATGTCACTGATCACAGTATGGGGTCACAAAGAATCAGACACGACTGAACCGAACAGTATTTTTAACAATAGCAGCACATTTAATATGGGTATCACAAGGATTAAATGAAATATCCTACATAACATGCCTCACCCCTGAGACATAGGTAAATAAATTTTAGTCCTGCTCTCTTCTCTTTGCATCCGAAAGCTTCCACGTGTCTGTTTTTCTTTCTTCTTTTCATCCTTTATCTAATATTTTACCTCCCTTTCCAGAGGCCAGCACAGTGGTGGATATCCTGTAGATACTCACTAAAGGAACATTCGATTCAAATGCATCTGATTGAATTCAAATGAATGAAGCACTTTTCCTGGTGTGTTTTCTCCTCTTGAAGCCTTGGTGCTGATCAGCTGTGGTTCAGGTCAGTTCAGTGTTTACAAGCCCTGGTCCAGGGACTCAGAGCACAGAAAATGGTTACTGACAGTCTGCAGAAGGGTTTAGGGGAGGAAAGAGATGCCCAAGCAGATCTTCTTGGTGTTTTATGTGCCATGACCTTCCTTTCTCCTGCAATGAGTGTAATTCCCTAGCATGCTTCATCCAACTCTCTGTATTGACCACTGCACGGGGATAGATTTCCCTACCAAACACATAGAACTCAGCACTTTCCTTGTGCGACCATTCACATCTTGCCTAGATTCAGTTCAGTTCAGTTCAGTTGTTCAGTCGTGTCCGACTCTTTGCAACCCCATGAATCGCAGCACGCCAGGCCTCCCTGTCCATCACCAACTCCCAGAGTTCACCCAGACCCACACCCATGGAGTCAATGACGCCATCCAGCCATCTCATCCTCTGTCGTCCCCTTCTCCTCCTGCCCTCAATCCCTTCCAGCATCAGAGTCTTTTCCAATAAGTCAACCCTTCGCATGAGGTGGCCAAGGAGTAAGCGTCTTTTAATTTCATGGCTGCAGTCACCATCTGCAGTGATTTTGGGGCCCAAAAAGATAAAGTCTGACACTGTTTCCACTGTTTCCCCATCTATTTCCCATGAAGTGATGGGACTAGATGCTATGATCTTCATTTTCTGAATGTTGAGCTTTAAGCCAACTTTTTCACTCTCCTCTTTCACTTTCATCAAGAGGCTCTTTAGTTCCTCTTCACTTTCTGCCATAAGGGTGGTGTCATCTGCATATCTGAGGTTACTGATATTTCTCCCCAGCAATCTTGCTTCCAGCTTGTGTTTCTTCCAGTCCAGCATTTCTCATGATGTACTCTGCATGGAAGTTAAATAAGCAGGGTGACAATATACAGCCTTGACATACTCCTTTTCCTATTTGGGACCAGTCTGTTGTTCCATGTCCAGTTCTAATTGTTGCTTCCTGACCTGCATACAGATTTCTCAAGAGGCAGGTCAGGTGGTCTGGTATTCCCATCTCTTTCAGAATTTTCCACAGTTTATTGTGATCCACACAGTCAAAGGCTTTGGCATAGTCAATAAAGCAGATGTTTTTCTGGAACTCTCTTGCATTTTTGATGATCCAGCGGATGTTGGCAATTTGATCTCTGGTTCCTCTGCCTTTTCTAAAACCAACTTGAACATCTGGAAGTTCATGGTTCACGTATTGCTGAAGCCTGGCTTGGAGAATTTTGAGCATTACTTTACTAGCATGTGAGATGAGTGCAATTGTGGGGCAGTTTGAGCATTCTTTGACATTGCCTTTCTTTGGGATTGGAATGAAAACTGACCTTTTCCAGTCCTGTGGCCACTGCTGCGTTTTCCAAATTTGCTGGCATCTTGAGTGCAGCACTTTCACAGCATCATCTTTCAGGATTTGGAATAAGTACTAATGAATCTGTTTTATTCTTTCTCTCATTGTTGCCTCCCAACACACACACACACACACAAGGTGACAGTTGCCCTAAGACAGATACTTCAGGTATCTGACCCTAGATCTACCTGTCCCTTCCAAACTGTGCAAACTTGTACAGCATCAATAACAAATACGCTTTCTGAGGCAGCTTCACTTTCATAGTATGCAAATTGGATTTCATGCAGGTACTGAGAGGAGTCAAGAAAATAAATTGTGTTCATTTCTTTGCTATCTTGTGTATCGTTACATCTCTCAGCCATGTACCCAGCCCTGGAACTGGATCTAGCTCATTCACCCTCAGCCCATGGGATAGGGATCCTGCTTTCCAAAAGACCTCCAGCTGGAATGGTGCTGACAGGCTCACACTGTCCTAGGAGGGTGTTGTGTCTCCTCCTCTGAACCAGAATCCATTCCGCTACCCAACACAGGGGCTGCCGCGGCTGCACGATGCCCTCCCCTTCAGACTTGTCTAGAGACCACTGGCTTCCAGGACCTGTGGTTCTCTTCTTGCCTCGTAGGCTCCCCTAGCTTCCCGCTTTCTCCCACGGCTTCCTAGCTGACTTAGAGATGTCTTGTTCAGACTTTGGCAGCATGTCTCCCAGTGTACTGGACATGCAGCTAGGATGTCATCAGAGTCTACCTCCATCACCCACTAACTATGAGACTTTGGTTCTCTCATTCTCTCTTTCACACACACACACACACACACACACACACACACACACACATCCCACCCTGGAACTCTGCTTCCTCCTCTGTAAACAAACTGGTGTTAACATTCAAACAGTACTGTTTTAGTAAAGCATCATGCTCTTGTTCTACAATCAGATCCCCTTGGGAACATGGCACCCTGCTGGCTGGGTTGGGGTTGCCACCAGAGGGATGCAAAAATCCAGCAAGGGATGTCCCCTGGGAAGGTCATGGACCAGTGCTGTAGGGCTTGATCTTCTTAGGTGATGTATGACGAATGTCCATGACTAGATTCCCTGCAGGGGAAGACCCAAGGGGACAAAGTGAGGCAATACCAGGGCCAGACATATCCACGCACTCATCACCCCAGCCCCCAGAGCCAGTGACTGAGGGGCTAACAGCCTCCCGGAAGGTCCTTGTCCTCAAGAATTACCAAGGATTCTGGAGCCAGGCGACCACAGCCAAAGTCTGATCCCTCTGCCCAAGCCCTGCCCAGCTTCCCCTGGGGCCCTGTTTCCCAAGGGCCTGTAGGCGGACACAGTTGCACCCCCGCCTGAGGGCCCCTCTGGTTCCATGTGCTGCAGGCAGATGTTCCAGAGGCCCCGAGAAGCCCCTTGCCTGGCCCCCAGGAACCCCACAGGCAGCAGGAAAAAAAAAAATCAAGCAAGCAAGAAAAGAAAGCCTGGAATTTCCTCCCAGACTCTGAAATTGGGAAATTCCCAGTTATGTTGACTGTCTCCATAAGGCAAACAAAACCTCACTGACAGGCCTGTCCTCCCAGCCCCAAGGGCAGGTCACTGCTGGGGGT
>SJXQ01001536.1:0-52031 GCA_006408695.1 Aepyceros melampus | reverse complement strand
CCAATCATCAGCAGCCTTTGTCTCCATACCCCTGAAAGGGGGCCAGGAGTGACCTCCCAGAATCATGGTAAGTAAGTAAGTGTTAATCGCTCAGTTGTGCCTGATTCTTTGCAACCCCCAACCAGACTCCTCTGTCCATGAGATTTTCCAAGCAAGGATACTGGAGTGGGTTGCCATTTCCTTCTCCAGGGGATCTTCCTGACCCAGAGATCGAACCGGGGTCTCCTGCACTGCAGTCAGATTCTTTTTGTAAAGATAGGGCTCCACATAATGTGTTAGTTTAAGTCTTTATATCACATTGTTAGTAAATTTTGTTCTTAACACTATTATGGTGACAGTGAATAAAACAGTACGGAGCAGGAGGTTTGGGGAATGAGGTTGACTCATTACCCAAATGAGTAAACTCAGACTTGCTGGAGGCAGCAGACTGTCTTACCCACTGAGGGGGCACCAGGCCATGTGGGCAAACAGCCCATGTCTACACCCCTAACCCGTGGGGGCTGCCTCCCGGCTCTGCCTCTCCATCACTGGTTAGCCTCTCTTGTGCCTCCACCTCCCTACGTAGCAACTGGGGATGATTAGACTGCCATGTTTAAAGGAGCTGAGAGGCCTGTCAAGTGCCCACCTCTGTGCCTGGCAGGTGGGGTCCCTACCCTGGACACTGACCCCGTACTCCACTCACTTCTCAACACACTTTCATCATCTCCTCTGCCCACCATTAGCACATCTCATCTGGTTTTCTGAGAAGTTTCCCTTCTCTTTTGTGAAATGGACAACAAATAGAAACAGCCTTGCCCTCCTAAGAGGAAGTCCTCCAACCCCAGGGCCTTTCCCCAGCTTCACGTGAGGGCCTTTGCTGAGCCACCCAGAGGGCCTCCAGCAAGGCTTCTCTTTCCCCAAGTTCTTCTTGGGGACAGCAGTCAACTCCCTCTTCCCCAGTCTCCCAGAATCTGCCCAGAGCTGCAGATGGGCAGAATAGAAGTGAGCCAGCTCTTTCTTGGGGCTTCCTCATCACCCACTATATGTCCTTGGCATTCTAAGAACACCCAGCCTCAGCCCACTTTCCCCAGAACTCTGTCTGGGCCTTTTGCCCTGGCATGGCCCATACCATCTGGCCGTCCCTGAGCTGCCCTCAGCAAAATGTGTCTGTCCTCCTTGTTAGATCTCAGCTCCACAGAGCCCCATGCTGTGTTAATAAGTGAAGCTCACTCTGTTAACTGCCCCATGGTGACAAACGCATAAGATGTGATACTCTAGTCCACAGTTGTCTGAGACCAGGTAGCGAAGCACGGTATAGAAAAGCATTGTCTTGGGGATCTCCCTGGTGGTCCAGCTGTTAAGAATCTGCCTGCCAATGCAGGGGACAAGGGCTGAATCCTTGTTCCAGAACATCACATGTGCTACAGAGAATCTAAGCCCCTGCAACTACTGAGCCTGCCCTCTGGAGCCTGCACTCCACAAGAGAAGCCATCACACCGCAACTAGAGAGTAGCCCCCCTCACTGCAACTAGAGAAAGCCCACGTTCAGCAACAAAGACCCACTGAAGCCAATGTATGTATATATATACATAAATATTAATTAAATTGAAAAGGAAAGCATTCCCTTTTCTATTATCTTTTTTAATTGAAATATAATTGATTGACTGTATGTGTTAATTTCAGGAGAAGGCAATGGCAACCCACTCCAGTACTCTTGCCTGGAGAGTCCCATGGGCAGAGGAGCCTGGTGGGCTGCAGTCCATGGAGCCACAAAGAGTTGGACACAACTGAGCGACTGAACAACCACAACAAACTTATAAAAAAGACAAGCATACAACAAAACAAAGATTAAACCTGAGCTTCACCAAGGTAGGAATCATGCCTGCTTAATGAGGTAATGTAGACCTAGTGTCTGTTTCATGTTAAGTTCTAATTACCTTCATGAATAACAACAATAGATAGCAAGTAATGTTGACTTTAAATGTCTAACAGTTATAAAATGTTTCCGTTCAGAGTGAATTTAAGTTAAAAAATTGAGTTATCTCAAAGAAAATCACCAAGTAAAGAAAGATGGTGTTACAACGACTTGTGAAGAATCACAAAGATAGAATGCCAGAACTGGGGATGTACTTTAGCTACACACCGTGTAGCAGTGAGAATTCTAGACCCTTCAGACCAGGTGATGGGGAAAGTGTCTGGATCCCAGACTTTCTTAACATGCCCTCCAGTCTCAGCTCTGAGGGTGAGTTTCATGTACCCTTAGGATAAATGCCACCTATTTCCCCCTGTCTATTCAGTCATTCAGCAAGTAGATATGTTTACAAAAAAAAAAAGACTGCTGCTGCTGCTGCTGCTGCTAAGTCGTTTCAGTCGTGTCTGACTCTGTGCGATCCCATGGACGGCAGCCCACCAGGCTCCCCTATCCCTGGGATTCTCCAGGAAAGAAAACTGGAGTGTGTTGCCATTTCCCTCTCCAATGCATGAAAGTGAAAAGTCAAAGTGAAGTCGCTCAGTCGTGTCCAACTCTTAGCCACCCCATGGACTGCAGCCCACCAGGTGCCTCCGTCCATGGGATTTTCCAGGCAAGAGTACTAGAGTGGGGTGCTAAAAAAAGACTAAAAGACCCAAATTTGCTGAGCAGAGAGTCCCATCCAGTATCAAATCTGAGCTCTGGGAGGTGGGGTTGGGAAGACAGAACATAGGGTTGGCAAGCAAAGTCTCTGGCATTACAGGTTGCCCAGAGAGTTCTGAGTTCATCAATCAGGTGAGACCAAGTCTGAGTGGAGGCGAGCTCTGGGTGACAGTGGTCAGCTGCTTCTGATGTATATGTGACCTGTCTGAGTCAGAGCATTGTACCAAGACAGGTCTACACCAGTGCTGGAGGCCAGACAGTGAGGCCACAGGGGTCACTTATTCAAATGATGTCATAGAAAGACCACAAGAATAGGAGTCAGGAGCCCTGAACTCTGACTTCAGTTCCGATTTCTGTTAATTTTAAGACCTTGGGCAAGTCACTTTATACTCCTAGACCTCAACTTTCTCATTTGCAGAAGGGCAGGGATGGGTACTACTTCTTAGCTCATTGGGTATCGTGACCTTTAGAAGTAAGATTTAAATAAACACCAAGGACTTACTGGATAGCACAGGAAACTGTTTTCAGAATCTTGTGATAATCTGTGACAGAAAAGAATCTGAAAAAGAATATAAATATATATATATATATCCCAATTATTTTGCCATACACCTGGAATTAACACAATATTGTCAATCAACCATACTTCAGTGGTTAAGAATCTTCCTGCCAGTGCAGGGGGCACAGATTTGATCCCTCATCTGGAAACTAAGATCCCACATGCCGCAGGGCAGCTGAGCCTTCACAACAACTACTGAGCCTGTGCTCTGGAGCCGCAAATACTGAAGCCTGTGAGCCCTACAACCTATGTTTCACATCAAGAGATGCTATTTCAGTGAGACGCCTGTGCACTGCACCTAGAGAATAGGTTGCAACTAGAGAAAGCCCTTGTGCAGCAATGAAGACCCAGTGCAGCCAAATAAATAAATAAATTATAAAATTATTAAAAAGGCAAAGCAAGCAAACAAAAAAAGTTAGCCCTGAGCTTCGCCAGGGTAGGAACCACGCCTACTTAATGAGCTCATGTAGACCAAGTGTCTGTCCCTGGTGGCTCAGACAGTAAAGAATCTGCCAGCAGTGCAGGAGACATCGGTTCAATCCTTGGGTTGGGAAGATACGCTGGAGAAGAAAATGGCAACCCTCTCCAATATTCTTGGCCGGAGAGTTCTATGGACAGAGGCTATAGTCCGTGGAGTTGCAAAGAGCCGGACATGACTGAGCCACTAACAGTGTCTGTCCCATGTTAAGTTCTAATCATCTTCATGAATTAATATGTAAGCTGTCCAGCAGAAACATCTTACCTATTGAAGGGTCTTGAAAATGGTAGGTCTGATGATGCCCTCATTCTCTCTAGCACCAGCAATTTTCTGCATTGAGGATGAATCCATGGCAGAACAATAATGAAGGAAGCCAGTTGAATTAAGTGGTTCCCCATGGATTCCAAGAGACTTAAATATGGACAGCTGCCTGGGTCCCATTCTGAGGTGCTGCAAAACACCTGTGTCCTAAGTTCTTCTGAGCTCCAGCTTTGCCAGTTTGCCCCTGAGTTAAGAGGAGTAGAAAGGTTCTGGGCTGAATCTCTGACCATGAAACAGAGGTAAATGGCAACTGGCAAGAGAGAAAGGTCAAACAGTTTATTATTCTCTGTAAACCTGCCCAAGGACCTATACTAGAGGCAAAAGCTACAGGAAAGCATGTGTACTTTCCCAGTTACAATGACTAAGCTGCTCCTGCTTTCTGTAGCATCTGTGGGCTTGAAAGAGACCCATTTGTTCTCCAGAAAAACAGACCCAGACACATTCCTGCCTTCTGAGCTCCAGCCACCCACAAGGGTGGACCCAGTGGATTGCATTTTGCAAGCTGCTTGGGAGCAGAGAGGATAAATAGCTTCTTTCTTTGAAATGTCTCCTGTGCTCATTCAATAGAACACGATTAAACATCTTCTTGGTCTAGGTGAATAGGGATCCAGGAACTCAGAGATAAATGAGGGAGACAGGTGAGCTCAATAATGCAATAGCGTACATGAACCCTTGTGTGGCATGAACAGCGATGCTGTAGAAATGTAGAAGAAAGGCCTCTTTTCCAGCCTTGGCTTCCAGGAGGAAAGAGCCTCTGAGCTGGGTTTTGCAGGATGAATGATGACCAAAACTCAGCCTCTGTACACCCACGCTGAATGGAATCTTGAAGACAGAGTTTTGGGCAAAGTAGAAAAGAATAGCTTTATTGCTTTGCCTGGAAAGGAGGGCACAGTGCTCTTATATCCCTCAAAACTGTGAGTCCCAGCCCGGAGGGATTTTGTGAGGAGTTTTATAGCAATGGTTCAAGGGCAGGGCTGCTGGTAAGAAACAGGGTGTGTTGAAGCCTCTACTCCTTTCATCTGGCCTCAGGTGTTCTCTTGAAGAGTTTCTCTAGTCCCTTTAGTCTGGAATGAAGAATGCTAGTATCTTCAGTTTGTTGTGGGTATTACTTCCCTGGTGGCTCAGATGGTAAAGAATCCGCTGCAATGCAGGAGATCGGGATTCAATCTCTGGGTCAAGAAGATCCTCTGGAGAAGGGAATGGCAACCCACTCCAATATTCTTGCCTGGGAAATCCCATGGACAGAAGAGCCTGACAGGCCAGAGTCCACAGTGTCACAAGGGGTCACAGCTGAGTGACGCAGTTCTGTAAAGAGTTCCAAGATATCGTTATATGTGTATCCCTTGGAGTGGAACCAGAACCCAACCCCAAGGCTGCACTATTGTTTCTTGGCTGCTCCTCCCTTGATTCTGCATCCCTTCTCTTCCCTGACTGGCAACTGTTCAAATCTGCCCTTTGGAACTCAGGGAAGGTCATAGAGGCTGGAGTCTCTTCCTTACAAGAAACAGGGGGACATGGAAATGTTTCTGTGCCCAGGAGCCCCTCAGGGTCCTTCTCAGTTTCATGAGTAGAAGTTGGTTTGTTAATAAAGAGGAGTGAGGTCCTCCAGGAAAAGGAAACAGCTTATACAAAGACCCAGAAGTCTGCCTTTGGTGGAGAGAAAGGAAAGACACAGTCCCTGCAAACTGCTTGGCCTTTCTGGTCCTGTAATAGAGGTAAGAGAGGAGAAATAAAGCTAGAGGGAGCTAGAGGGAGGGGCCAAGCCATCCCCAAACTCTGGGAGCACACAGGGAGAGACTTGGAGTTTATCCTGAGGACAGGTGGGAACAAGAAAGTATTCTCAGCAGGAAAGAGATACAATGGGATGGGCATTTCAGGCTTTTGGCATCAGGGTGGAGGATGGATTAGAGGTGTGAGATTGTGGGTTGAGAGCCCAACTGGGAGCCTTGCAGTATCCAAGAAAAGTATTTTAAGAACCTGAAGAAGAACAATGCCAATTACGATGACGAGATGAGAGCTGGACTTGGAGTGTAATGAAGATTGAAGTGCCCAAGGTGACTTCTAGTTTTCTCTTCAATCTGCTGAACCTCAATTGAACTCCTTGAAGTCATGTACCATATTTTGTCAATTCCTGGCATCCTAAGCAGCTAGCATAATGCCTTGACAGAATGTGTGCGTGCATGCTCAGTCGCTCAGTCATGTCCAGCTCTCCTTGGACTGTCCAGGGAAAAATACTGGAACAGATCACCGTGTCCTACTCCAGGGGATCTTCCAACCCAGGGACTGAACACGTGTCTCTTGCATTGGTAGGCTGATTCTATCACTTTGCCACCAGGGAAGCCCTTGCACAGAATAGATATTTGATAAAATGTTGTTAAATGTGGTGGTGGTGAGGGTGAATGAGTGAGTGGTGAGTGAGTGAATGAATGAATAAATAAAATCTTTCACTTAACACCTCTCAAGGTCACTGCTAATCTCATCAACGATGGTATCACTTCTTGTCTTATTTTCCTTCTGGGGACAGTGGACACCTTAGAAAGATGAGGGTGAGAGGACACTTCAGTCAGTTAGGATGAGAAAGCCCCTAACTTCTCTCAGAAGGGCCCAGCTGGAGTCAGTGGAGACAGAGAGCTCTGGGCAGGAAGCTGGGTCCTGGTCATTGGCCTGACCTTGGCCATCTGCCTATGGGGCTTCCGGGGCCTAGATGGGGAGTTCTCCATGGGGCTTGGGCCTGTCTGGGAAAGGCCAGACAGTGGGAGGTGACCTGAATTTGTGAACCAGTCAATCACTGAATTTCGATGCAGGTGAATTTATAAGACTGCTGCAGAGGACTGAAGAGGCAACGTTGTTGAAGGTGTTTATTGTCATTTAGTCTCCAGATCACGTCCGACTCTTTGTGACCCCTTGGACTGCAGCATACCAGGCTTCTCTGCCCTTCACTACCTCACAGAATTTGCTCAGACTCATATCCATTGAGCCCGTGATGCTATCTAGCCATCTCATCCTTTGCTGCCGCCTTTTCCTTTTGCCCTTAGTCTTTCCCAGCATCAGGGTCTTTTCTGGTGAGCTGGGTCTTCGCATCAAATGGCCAAAGTATTGAAGCTTCAGCATCAGGCCTTCCAATGAATATTCAGGGTTGATTTCTTTTAGGATTGACTGGTTTGGTCTCCTTACTATTCCAAGGACTGGAGTCTTCTCCAATTCCACAATTTGAAGGTGTTTATTATGATGAACTTAATTATTATGAGTTTCTGTGTGAGAGCAACATAGCAAAAAAGCCCAGATTTAGAGCATTGGTTCTGTTGTTTTCTATCTACATGGCCCTGGCTAAGGTGTTTAACTTCTCTGAATCTTAAGTTCTCAGCTGTAAAATGAGAAAACAGAGTTTTTCTAGAGCAGGATGGCAAAAGGCCAGAAATGAGATACATTGTGCAAATGAACTTGCGTGCTTGTTCAGTCGTGTCCTTCTCTTTGCAACCCCATGGACTCTAGCCTGCCAGCTCCTCTGTCCTTGGGATTTTCCAGATAGGAAAACTGGAGTGAGTTACCATTTCCTCTCCAAGGGATCTTCCCCACCCAGGAATCCAAACTGCATCTCTAATGTGCCCTGCGTTGGCAGGCAGGTTCTTTACCACTGAGCCACCTGGGAAGCCCTGAAAATGAGCTTAATCAACTAAAATGCAGCCTACCTCTAAGGGATCGTAATTTTGATTAGAATAATCAGAATGGCAAGGGCAACTTGAAGATGGCTCATCTTTGCAAACAGATCCTTTGGTGGCCTTGCAGAGTTCTCCCTTTTGTGAGCACAAAGAGGTGTCCCCGTAGCTTTGAGACAGGCATGGGAATGACCAACAGCCCCTGCCTCCATGTCCTTCATCAAGGCTTCGAAGAGCTGAAACCATGTCTGCAGAGAGCTTCTGTGGCCAGTGTGTGACCACATGATAGGACCCCCTCCAGGCAACTTATTCAAGTTTAGAGGTATGAAGTAGAAATGACTGCAAGTGATTTATCTAGAATCCATGCTTAAAGAGCTTGCAAGTCATTCACCAGAGGCCCCTGGGACACCAAGAGCCTTGTGGTAAGGAAAGACTTCTTCCCGGAAAAAGTTATCAGAGACCTAAGTTTCAGCCCAAACCCTGGTCACAAGTTTGCAATGTGAGCAAGCCACTGCTTTCTCTGTGCTTCAGGAGCCTCAATCTGCAAAATGGGCGTGGGCACCATGATCTCTTTGATGCCTTCCCATCAGCTGGGTTGCCCAGACAGTAAAGAAATTGCCCACAGTGCAGGAGACCTGGATCATGAAGATGCCCTGGAGAAAGCAATAGCCACCCACTCCAGTATTCTTGCCTGGAGAATTCCACTGACAGAGGAGCCTGGCAGGCTACAGTCCATGGGGTCGCAAAGAGTCAGACACAACTGAGCCACTAACACTAACTAACATACCATTTTCAATGTAGACATGCAATGCTCATGTCAATCCACCTCTTCCCTGTGGCTGTACCCACTGACTCAAGGATGGTCTCTCTCTCTTTTTTTTTTTTTTTGCAGGAACAATGAAAATTTTAATTCTAATTTAAAAAGATACAAGCACCCCAATGTTCATAGCCGCACTATGTACAATAGCCAAAACATGGAAGCAACCTGAATGTACATCAATACATGAGTGGATAAAGACACACACACACACACATGCATATATACACAATGGAATATTACTCAACCACAAAAAGGGATTGAAATAGTGCCACAGCAACGTGGATGGATCTAGAGGTTATTGACTAACTTCAGTTCAGTTCAGTTCAGTCGCTCAATCATGTCTGACTCTTTGCGACCCCATGAATCGCAGCACGCCAGGCCTCCTTGTCCATCACCAACTCCCAGAGTTCACTCAGACTCACATCCATTGAGTTGGTGATGCCATCCAGCCATCTCATCCTCTGTCGTCCCCTTCTCCTCCTGTCCCCAATCCCTACCAGCATCAGAGTCTTTTCCAATCAGTCAACTCTTCGCATGAGGTGGCCAAAGTACTGGAGTTTCAGCTTTAGCCTTATACCTTCCAAAGAACATCCAGGACTGACCTTCTTTAGAATGGACTGGTTGGATCTCCTTGCTGTCCAAGGGACTCTCAAGAGTCTTCTCCAACACCACAGTTCAAAAGTATCAATTCTTCGGTGCTCAGCCTTCTTCACAGTCTCTCACATCCATACGTGACCACTGGAAAAACCATAGCTTGACTAGATGGACCTTTGTTGCCAAAGTAATGTCTCTGCTTTTGAATATGCTATCTAGGTTGGTAATAACTTTCCTTCCAAAGAGTAAGCGTCTTTTAATTTCATGGCTGCAATCACCATCTCCAGTGATTTTGGAGCCCCCCAAAATAAAGTCTGACACTGTTTCCACTCTTTCCCCATCTATTTCCGATGAAGTGACGGGACTGGATGCCATGATCTTCGTTTTCTGAATGTTGAGATTTAAGCCAACTTTTTCACACTCCTCTTTCATCAAGAGGCTTTTTAGTTCCTTTTCACTTTCTGCCATAAGGGTGGTGTCATCTGCATATCTGAAGTTATTGATATTTGTCCCGGCAATCTTGATTCCAGCTTGTGCTTCTTCCAGCCCAGTGTTTCATGATGTACTCAAAGCCAAACTCGCACCAAAAAATGGTCACGGTCACTGGTGCCCTGGGGTCCATTTGACCCACTACAGCTTTCTGAATCCTGGTGAAACCATTATACCCGAGAAGCATGCTAAGCAAATCAATGAGAGGCACTGAAATTTGCAATGCCTGCAGCAGGTACTGGTCAACAAGTCCGGTTCTTCCCCATGACAACACCCGACTGCACATCACATAACCAACACTTCTAAAAAGTTAAGCAAATTGGGCTACCAAGTTTGCCTCACCCACCACATTCATCTGACCTCTTGCCAAATGACTTCTTAAGCATCTCAACAGCTTTCTGCAGGGAAAATGCTTTCCAAAAATTTACTGAATCCCAAGGCATGTATTTTTACTTTATAGGAATAAGCAGACTTATTTCTTGTTGGTAAAAACATGTTGATAATAATGGTTTCTATGTGTTTGAACCTAGTTAAAAAGATTTACAATTCATGGTCTGAAACTGTGTTTGAACAAACCTAATAAGATCCCACATATATGTGGCTCAGTCACTAAGTCATGTCTGACTCTTGTGACCCCATGGACTGTAGTCCACCAGGCTCCTCTATCCATAGGATTTTCCAGGCAAGAATACGGAGTGGGTTGCCGTTTCCTCCTCCAAGGGATGGTCTCTTGAGCTGATAGGGTGTTAGTAACCCTGATCTCTGATCAACTTAAGAAAAGGTCACAAGCAAAGGTTGAGGATCTAGAGTCAGAGTTGCCTTTTGATTTCTGCAAGGGCCCAGCTAAGAAATGCAGACACCCCCAACAAGGTGGCTGCTTATTTAGCAAGATGCAAATAATGGGGAAGAAAAGGACTTTCTGACTTGAATTTTCCTAGAAGGTCTAAAAACAGATATCACCCCTGGAAAAGTCAGTATCATCTTTCTAAATGGGATGTCTGATGTCACTGAAACTGCCATTTGAGATGATGACACATCTGAAGGACATGAAAAATGAAATGAGAGAAAGAAAAATGCAGAACTTGGAAAAACAACTGTAAGAAAGTTTGAGCTGCAGAAGCTGATGACCAGAAAGGGAACCACAGTCTTGTTTGGCCCAGAGCAGTGAAGATAAGAATTACATTGCAAAATATATCCGAGAAATGGGGATAAAGAGGATGTGGTTTTGGCCAAGATGTGAGAGCAGACCCTACTGTAGACCACGCTACTTTCAAATTTGGGTATCCAGACATACTTTCTTGCCAAGATGCCCAGCAAAGCACTGCTAATGGAGCGTCCCAAGCTGGGCTGGTTTTAGATGCAGAAGACCTGCTTTCCAATCCCTCTTCCATCACCTTCTTGCCCTTGACTTCACAGGTCGTGTGGCCTCCCTATATAATGGCATGATGGTACCTGACCTGCTCATTCTTACAAGTATCAAGTGAAATGATCTGAATATGGGGCTTGTGGGCAGGAAACCCAGCAACCACGGGGAATTTCCAGAACTGAGATATGTCCTCCTCCTGCAGCTGCCTCGGAAGTGAAGAAGTAAAGGGACAAGTGAAACTCTGGATTACAAAGGATTTCAAAGTCTGATCATTTCCCTTCTGCCCATGAGGGCCCACAGTAGCCAAACACTCAGCCAAGGTAATAAAGTGAGCCAGTGGTTGGCGGTAGGAGAGGGGAGGCAGGGGTGAGATGGTGTAGACAGGGATGAGTGTACTGGGTGGATGCCCAATGTAGCTCAGACCAAATCAAAATATAGTCAAAACACAGATTAGGTTTTTTCAGATTTTGACTCTTTCATTGAGCTGAGATCTTCCTATTCCCGGGCTCTCCATTCATTCAGCAAATATGTGCCTAATGTAGAGTTCCTGTCCAGCATAGACTAGGCACTTAGTTCTGTGCTTCATCGCTCAGTCATGTCCTACTCTTTGTGACCACATGGACTGTAGCCAGCCACACTCCTCTGTCCATGGAATTTTCCACTCAAGAATACTGGAGTAACTTGCCATTTCCTCTCCAGGGGATCTTCCTGACCCAGGGATTGAACCCTCATCTCCTGCATTGGCAGGTGGATTCTTTACCACTGAGCCACCAGAGAAACCCAGGCATTTACTTACTGGTTGTTGAATGAATGAATGAATAAGTGAGTGAATCCTGGGCTCTGTTCTAAGTGCTAAGATAAAGTCAAAGAAGAATAGGTAGATCTTGCCTATCCTTGCTCAGAGCCCAGTGCAGAAGACAAACGTATCAATAACCTTTAATATACAGGGCCCAATCGAGAGTTGTACAAAGGAAAGTGTAATGTTTTAAAGGGATAGTGCATCTTAAGGAGTCTGGAAAGACTTCTTGAAGAAGGTGCAAGTACCTTTACAGGCAAACGAAATAATACATTCAAGGGCTATGTTCTGGGAAAGATGAGCCAATTGGTGTCACTACACCTGACAAAGATCCATATAGTCAAAATTATAGTTTTTCCAGTAGCTATGTATGGACTTCCCTGGTGGCTCAGACAGTAAAGTGTCTGCCTACAATGCAGGAGACCTGGGTTTGATCCCTGAGTTGGGAAGATCCCCTGGAGAAGGAAACGGCAACCCACTCCAGTATTCTTGCCTGGAAAATCCTGTGGATGGAGGATCCTGGTAGGCTACAGTCCATGGGGTCACAAAGAGTTGGACACGACTGAGCGACTTGCTTTCTTTCCTTTCTTTCTTTCTATGTATGGATGTGAGCATTGGACCATAAAGAAACTGAGCACCAAAGAATTGATGCTTTTGTACTGTGGTGTTGGAGAAGGCTCTTGAGAGTCCCTTGGACAGTAAGGAGATCAAACCTGTCAATCCTAAAGGAGATCAGTCCTGAAAATTCATTGGAAGGACTGATGCTGAAGCTGAAGCTCCAACACTTTGGCCACCTGGTTCGAAAAGCTGACTCATTGGAAAAGACCCTGATTCTGGGAAAGACTGAAGGCAGAAGGAGAAGGGGACAACAGAGGATGAGAGGTTGGATGGCATCACCGACTTGATGGACATGAGTTTGAGCATGCTCTGGGAGTTGATGATGGACAGGGAAGCCTAGTGTGCTGCAGTCCACAGGGCTGCAAAGAGTTGAATGTGACTGAGCGACTGAACTGAACTGACACCCCGGGGTATTTAAAAGGATTGACACAGGAGATGTGGCCATTCTAGGCCATCAAGTAGACATGCAGAGCAGCTGAAATATTTTTAGCAAATCAGATTGGGGGTTTGGGATAGATACTTTTGACATCAGTACAAAGGATGGACTTGATGGTAGATTTCTCTTGGAAGGAAATCACATTAAACTCTTTTAATAGAACTCAGACTAAGGCAGGGTCATTTGGGACAAAGAAGAGAAGGTGAATGCAAGAGCTGCTTCAGAAGTGCAACAAATGACATGCAATGGAATATGACTTGGTCATAAAAAAGAATGAAAGCTTGCCATTTGCAGCAACAGGATGGAATGGGAGATTATCACACTAGGGGAAGCAAGCCTAAAAGAGAAAGACAAATAGCATGTGATATCCCTTACATGTGGAACCTAAAATATGACAAAATGAACTTATTTATGAAACAGAAAAAGACTCACAGACATAGAGCATAGCCTTGTGATTACCAAGGGAGAAGGGAGTGAGGGACAGACTGACTGGGAGTTCAGGATTTAACCGATGCAAACTATGTATATAGAATAGATAAACACAAGGTCTTACTATATAACACAGGAAACTATGTTCAGTTCCCTGAGATAACCCATATGGAGAAGAATATAAAAAGAATGTATATATCTGCATAGTGGAATCTCTTTGCTGTATAGCAGAAATTGGACACAGTCATGTCCGATTCTGCATCCCCAGGGACTGTGGTCCAGCAGGCTCCTCTGTGCTAGGAATTTTCCAGGCAAGGATACTGGAGTGGGTTGCCATTTCTTTTCGACCCAGGGATCAAACCCGTGTCTCTTGTGTCTCTTGCATTGGCAGGCAGATTCTTAACCACTACTACCATCTAGACCCCCAATACAAAGTTGTAAATCAACTATATTTCAGGAACAAAATTTTAAAAGGAGTTTTAAAAAGAAGTGCAACAGGTGGATCTTAGTGACCAACTGGATGTGAAATGATATGAAAAGGAAAAAACCTAAGGAAACCTAAGGATGGTCTCTGCCCTCTGGCCTGGCCACCTGGCTGCATGGGCATGGGAAAGCTCGGCAGGGGAAGCAGATTGGGGAATATATGGTGGTTGTGGGGACTGTGGATCAGGATGGATCTGCAGGCTTTCTGCTCAGCATGGCACTCAGCAGAGTAGTCACTCACACACAGAAATGGCAGCAAGGGATGGTTTGGGGAACTGTAAAACCCTTTCTCAAAAATTCTCCTTAGACTCCCTGCCTAAAGCCATCTCAAATGAATAAACTAAGGGAAAAGGCTGTCCATCTTATAGAAACACAGCCTCAGCACTGGTTCTTTACCCCATCTGCCAACCAAACTGACTCCGCAAGGTAGGAATTATGCATCTGCCACAGGGGCTTATTCCATCTTGGTTGAAAAGAGCAAAGGAAAAAAGAAGAGAGGAAGGGAAAGGAGAGAGGCAGGGATGGGAAGATGAATTTGTTGAAGTTGAGTGGCATCCAGGTAAATGCCAGGTGGGCGGAAAGAAACATAAGTCTAGAGTTTATCTAAAGACTAATGAGCTTGATTATGAAACATAAATGTGAGAGTCCATGGAAAAAGCGTCCAGACCCCGGGTAATAGATTCCATTCTAACAGGAGCCAGGCAGATGCGATAAGTGAGTGAAGAAAGTGAGCAATAGATAAAAGAGAGATTGTGGAGCAGTGAGAAAGGGCTTCTTTGGTGAATCTGTGAACATAGGCTTTATCCAAAGGCACGACTGCCTCTCTGCTCTCATGGATCGTGGCCATGTGAGGATGCAGGCTCAGTGCTACTAATTCTGATTTTACCAAGACAGAGCATATATCCAGTTGTTTTTTTTTTTTTTTAATGAGAAACCGGTTCTGCTTTAAACATCAGCAATTAATTCCATTCTTTTGAATCATGGTAGAAGACAAACAGGACGAATCTCCAGCCCAGAACAAGGAGAGGGGCCATCAGGCTGCAAACTCTCATGAAGAGTGAGACTAGACCTATGACTCCTTAGAGAAGAACAGGACCTAGGGATGAATGGGAGGAAACGCCAGTGACTGCGATGTCAAAAAAGAAGAAGCAGAGAGTAACACGAGATGAACAGAGCCCCAGACATGAAAGGAGGGCAGGATTTCCTGAAAGAGGGAGTGATAGATGATGATTTCACAATGGATCAGAGTTGTGAAGAATTCCTTTAAGTGAGGAGGTTGCTGATGAGACTCTAAGACGTGCAGTTGAGTAACAGATGTAGAAAGTAAAAGGCAACAGTTTAGGAATGAACTGTAGAGACTTCCCTGATAGAAGACTCTGTGATTCCACTGCAGGGGCACAGGTTCGATCCTTGGTTGGAGAGCTAAGATCTTGCATCCCATATGATATGTAGGACCTAGGGATGAATGGGAGGAAACGCCAGTGACTGCGATGTCAAAAAAGAAGAAGCAGAGAGTAACACGAGATGAACAGAGCCCCAGACATGAAAGGAGGGCAGGATTTCCTGAAAGAGGGAGTGATAGATGATGATTTCACAATGGATCAGAGTTGTGAAGAATTCCTTTAAGTGAGGAGGTTGCTGATGAGACTCTAAGACGTGCAGTTGAGTAACAGATGTAGAAAGTAAAAGGCAACAGTTTAGGAATGAACTGTAGAGACTTCCCTGATAGAAGACTCTGTGATTCCACTGCAGGGGCACAGGTTCGATCCTTGGTTGGAGAGCTAAGATCTTGCATCCCCTATGATATGGCAAAAAAAATTTTTTTTGAGGAATTAATTGTAGAATTCACTGAGAATGTGGAGGCCACAAGTAGAGACTAATCACTCAATCATTTTACTATCGATAGAAAGAAAAGGAAGGAAGTATTTGAGGGAAGATGGACTTAAAAGAAGTTTTTTTTTTTTTTAAACAATTGAGAAGATTTGAATGTGTTGGTTGGAAAGAAGGAAGAGATTAGAAAGAGGGAGATCAAAACGGCATGGAAATAATGGAGAATGCCAAGTTCTGGAAAAGGCTTCAGGAGATTAAGGATATGGATTGATCAGTGATCCTCAACCAGAGGGACCAGCTTGTCTTCTAAAGCAGGAGGGAAAAGGTACCATAACATGAAGAGGGAATTAAGTATTGATGGGGGCACTGAGGCTGGCATTGAGGGCATTCTCATGTCACAGTCTATGCTTGTACTGAGGAGGGTGTCTCCGGAGAGCGCTGAGGTTGTGGCAAGAGATGTCAGAGAGTGGTGAAGGTTTGGAGAGCCATCGTGGAGCATGGCAGAAAGAAATAACTAGGTGTACATAAAAGCATTGCTGGCATAGCCATCGAGGAAAGCAAGATTTTCTGCAAAACCCTGACCACCTGGGAGTGGTTGAGAATTGGGGATGTGACCGGATCACCTGGGTCTGGGCACTGGGAGGTGAGGGTACAGAGTGGTAGAAATGAGAGAACTGGTATGCTGGCGACAGTGTGACCAACCCCAGGCTGGGCCAGGGAGGAAAGGAAGCCAGGTAGGGGCCACGGGATGAGGAGGAGCTGACACAGTGATACAGAGTGGCTGAAGGGGAAGGAAGTGGAAGGCTGTGGTCAAAGAAATGGATTACTCAGTTTAGCGCCACGAAATGGAGAAGTTCAGGGAGATGGCAGAATCCAGAGAGTGGCCGTGGGGCGGGGTCCTGCAGTGAAGGGGCAGCGAAGCCACTTGAAGAGGGACCCAGGGCATGTTAGAGAACACCCCTGCTAGTTGGGTTCCATCACCTAACCTTTTCCTTCCTTCCACCTGCTCACCAAGCCTTCCATTTACAGTGGATGGAGGTGATCTCGAGAGGTGAGCTACAGGATGACAGGAAAGGAAAACAACCAGGAGAAGGATGGAAGTGTTGCAGCATAAAGAAGAATGACCTTGGAGGGGAGACCTGTAAAGTTTAATCCCAGCACTCCTATTTCTCAGACCCCTTGTCTTCAAGCAAGTCAGCTTCTAAGCCTCAGTTGCCTCATCTGTGGAAGGGGGCTGGTAATCTCTGTCTCACCTACAGTGCTCTTGCTAATCACACAGTTTAATGAATCGTAAAGCACACATCATGGACCGCACACAAGTTCTAGAAGGCATTCAGCAGATATTTAAGATTAACGTTTACCGCTGTCATGAAATCAAAACCATATAAGGGAAAAGCAGGTCATGATTTTGGAATATAAGTGCAGCCTAATTGCATGGGAGTGGGGAAAAGAAGGGGGGCATGTGGTGAACTGGAGCATGAGCTGTCAACAGTAAGGAGCTATGTGTGTCTGGAACTGATATAGTCTTTTTCATCATCTCAAGGCAAAAACAGTTCCTGTCTCTTTTACTATGTTCAGTTAATCCCTAGAGCCCCAAGTTGTCCAAAATTGGGAGGAAAAGTAATTGTTCATGCTTAGGTGCCCCTTCCCAGTCTCCTCATATTGCCCGAGAACCGTGGAGACCTATTCAGGGCAGCTGATAAGTTCAGCTGCTAAATTTTTACACAAAGTGAGAGCTAGGTGATCTGACTCACCAATCAGGGGCCAGGGCTCTTGTCTGCCATTGATTTCATCCCTGTACCAAGGGGGAACTGTGGCAGCTGACCCCCCACCACCCAAAGGGGTTCCCAGCTCCTTGCTCTAATGATGCCACTCTACTCTTGACCGTGGTGCAGCAGCATCAGTTTAAACTCCAGATTTGACCATTGCCCCTAAAGCATGATTTCTGCATCCATAGCATCGGGGAGGATGGTCCAGATGGTCTCCCCACCTCAGCCCTCACCCCCTGAATTCTCAGTCGAGTTTGGAACTTGGGTCACCGATCCATTTGGAACCTCTTCAGACTCAAAGCATCTCAAAATTTTAAACTCTAAAGAAAGGGTCTCAATTCCTCTTCTCTTAGGAGGTCTCTTAGTCCTTATTCAAATATCTGTTTGGTCCATTTGCTCCGTGTCCAGCTCTGCATTACCAGGGGTCTTTGGAGGGACAGCCTTTCTCTTCGGCCACCAAAGCTTCTTTCCTTCCTTCCTCCAGGGCAAGAAGTGCCTATTTACAATGAGTGCCTCAGTAAAATTTCGCTAAACAAAGAAATGTTTCTTCCAGAGAAGAAATAGCTGGCAGTCTCACTGGAAAATGTTCAGATCCATGACCAGGCACTTCCCACAACACACCACACACACACACACACACACACACACACACACACACGGCTTGCCTGCAATGATTTATAAATTCTCTAAAATCTTGGCGAACTTCCCCCCCCCCATTTTAATTAAAGCAGAGCAGGGATTTTCAGTCTGGGATCTCTATGGTACTTTCTAGCTCTAATTATTTCCCCCTAATTCATTCATTATTACATATTTGTCAAATCCCTATTGCTGAGTGCTGATGCTGGGATACAGGACAAAGATGCCTGCCCTCCTGCACGCCTGCCGCTCCCACTCCACTATAAACAGCTCCAAGGAAAACAATGTAAAGTTCGCTTGCTACCCTGCTTATATTTTGGAGCAATCACTAAGCTCCAGAACTGGGTTATTTCCTAATGCTTTGTTTTAAGGTCCTCTAATCTAAGCCAGAAGAGCTGTGTGTGCTTTGAAGAACAATTACCTTCCAACTTTTCTCTCTCCCTCAGAGAAATACCCTCAGCGTCTGCATTCAGACTTTTTCTCAGACTCCAGTTTACAACAGGGGTCCCCAGCCTCTAGGATCTAATGTCTGATGATCTGAGGTGGAGCTCATGTAGTAATGATAAAAGTAAAGTGAACAATAAATGTAATGAGCTGAATCATCCTGAAACCATCCTCCCTCCAACCCCAACCCGTCACGACACAAAAGCTGTTCCTAGTGTCATTAAGGTTGAGGACCCCTGATTTACAGTAAATGTAGGAACAGCTTTTGAGCTCCACCAGTGGGCCAGAGAAACTGTTAACAAAGAAAGAGGTTTTTTTTGGCAACTGAAGTTTCTCTTTTTCAGTATGCAATGTTTTGCAACCAGAAGGGAGAAACAGCTCCTCCCCAAAGAGGGTTTTATGGGGCCCCCTAAAGCTACCACTTGGTAGCAGCCCAGGCACCGTTCCCCCAGCCCTACCACTATCTCTTCCCCAAATAGAAGTGGGGAACTTGGTAAACCAAAATTCTTGCTTCTCATTTCTCTGTCTGATACTCAGCCCATAATTCAGGTATCTAGGAGAAATGATTGGAGATTCATGGATTGTTCATCAGTTCAAATAATATTTATTGAGAACCCACTATATGAAAGACACCATATAGGTGCTGGGCAAGGGCCTTGAAGCAGGATGGAGCATGGAGAGTTCTAGAAGCAGAGAAGGAGTCTGGGGGCAACCGAAGGTTAGAGACAGAAAAGGGCCTGTCAGAAGGTGAACTTCCAGGGACTTCCCTGGTGGCACAGTGGTTAAAGAATTTGCCTGCCAATGGAGGGGATCTGGGCTCAAACCCTGGTCCAGGAAGATCCCACGTGCCACAGAGCAACTAAGCTTCTGAGTCTGTGTACTGCAGCTACCAAAGCCCTTGATCCTAGAGCCTGTGCTCTGCAACAAGAGAAGCCACCACAATGAGAAGCCTGAGCACCACAATGAAGAGTAGCCCCCGCTCTCAACAACTAGAGAGCACCTGTGCACAGCAACCAGGACCAGTGCAGCCAAGAATAAATAATAAATAAACTTCAGAGGGGAAAAAAAAAAAAAGAATGTGAACTTCTGATGAGGACCTGATACCCTCACTAAACTGGGGGACTGGTCTTCTCTGACCATCATGTTTATCAGCCCCTGAAGCTCTCTCTCTGTCCACAAGTGGACAAAAAAACAGCAGTGAAAAAGAGCCTGGGAATCAAGACCTGACCACGTGATACAGATGCGCAATCCACTTTTATAGTAAGAAATGAGAGTGGAGGTTTGGGAACCTCCCCTGCAGTCCAGTAGTTAGGAATCCACACTTTCACTGCAGGGGACGCAGGTTCGAGCCCTGGTCAGGGAACTAAAATTCCACACGCTCTGTGCTGGAGGCTGCCTGGGCTGTACCCAGAGACTGTCTGGAGGCTGTAGCTTGCTCAGGCCCTCAGAATGACACAGCTTTTTACACTTTGCTTGCAAAGCACTGTTGGCTTATTATTTCATCCGGTCTCATGACAACCTTAGAAACACTGTCTTACTAATCACTGTCTTACTTACATTACAGAAAAGGCCAGAGAGGTCAAGTGACTTGGGCAAGGCCACACACCTAGATAGCAGCAAGGCCCCATCTGGCTCTAATGGTTCCATGATTCAAGTTTCCCTCTTCTTTATCCCCTCTGTTCTCTTACGATTTCTCTCTTCGTGGTTTTTTTTTTTTTTTTCCTGACTGTGCTTTTTCTCCTGTTCTTACCACCCAGTCTGTCCAGCACAGACTCTACTCCACAAACCCTGCACTTCTGTCCAGGGTTGCCCAGCATTGGAGGGTAGGGGAAGAATGGATTGGGAGTTTGGGGTTCGCAGATGAAAACTGTTATACAGAGAATGGATAAACAAGAAGGTCCTACTCTATAGTACAGGGAACTAGAGTCAAGATTCTGTGATAAACCATAATGGGAAAGAAAACAAAATAATATACATGTAAAACTGAATCACCTTGTTGTACAGCAGAAACTAACACAACATTGTGAATCAATTATACTTCAATTTCAAAAGAGGGCAGTGGCCGAGAGGAGCAACCCCACTTCCAAGGTCAGGAGGGGCGGCGGTGAGGAGATACCCCTCATCCAAGATAAGGAGCAGCGGCTGTGCTTTGCTGGAGCAGGCATGAAGAGATACCGCATGACCAAGGTAAGGGAAATGCAAGTAAGACATTAGGTGTTTCGAGAAGGCATCAGAGCCAGACCCACTGAAACCATAATCACAGAAAACTAGTCAATCTGATCACACGGACCACAGGCTTGTCTAACTCAGTGAAACTAAGCCATGCTGTGTGGGGCCACCCAAGACGGACGGGTCATGGTGGAGAGGTCTGACAGAATGAGGTCCACTGGAGAAGGGAATGGCAAGCCACTTCAGTATTCTTGCCTTGAAAACCCCATGAACAGTATAAAAAAGCAAAATGATAGGATACTGAAAGAGAAACCCCTCAGGTCAGTAAGTGCCCAACATGCTACTGGAGATCAGTGGAGATATAACTCCAGAAAGAATGAAGGGATGGAGCCAAAGCAAAAACGACACCCAGTTGTGTATGTGACTGGAGATAGAAGCAAGATCCGATGCTGTAAAGAGCAATATTGTATATCAACCTGGAATGTTAGGTCCATGAATCAAGGCAAATTGGAAGTGGTCAGACAGGAGATGGCAAGAGTGAATGTCAACATTCAGGGAATCAGTGAACTAAAATGGACTGGAATGGGTGATTTTAACTCAGATGACCATTATATCTACTACTGCAGGCAGGAATCCCTTACAAGAAATGGAGTAGCCATCATGGTCAACAAAAGAGTCCAAATGCAGTACTTGGATGCAATCTCAAAAATAATAGAATGATCTCTGTTCGTTTCCAAGGCAAACCATTCAATATCATGGTAATCCAAGCCTATGCCCCAACCAGCAACGCTGAAGAAGCTGAAGTTGAACAGTTCTATGAAGACCTACAAGACCTTTTAGAACTAACATCCAAAAAAGATGTCCTTTTCATTATAGGGGAAGTCAAGAAACACCAGGGGTAACAGGCAAATTTGGCCTTGGAGTACAAAATGAAGCAGGGCAAAGGCTAATAGAGTTTTGCCAAGAGAAAGCACTGGTCATAGCAACACCCTCTTCCAACAACACAAGGGAAGACTCTACACATGGACATCACCAGATGGTCAACACCAAAATCAGATTGATTATATTCTTCGCAGCCAAAGATGGAGAGCTCTACACAGTAAGCAAAAACAAGACCGGGAGCTGACTGTGGCTCAGATCATGAACTCCTTATTGCCAAATTCAGACTTAAATGGAAGAAAGTAGGGAAAACCACTAGACCATTCAGGTATGACCTAAATCAAATCCCTTATGACTATACAGTGGAAGTGAGAAATAGATTTAAGGGACTAGATCAGACAGAATGCCTGATGAACTATGGATGGAGGTTCCTGACATTGTACAGGAGATAGGAATCAAGACCATTTCAAGAAAAAGAAATTCAAAACAGCAAACTGGCTGTCTGAGGGGGCCTTACAAATAGCTGTGAAAAGAAGAGAAGTGAAAAGCAAAGGAGAAAAGGAAAGATACAAGTATCTGAATGCAGAGTTCCAAAGAATAGCAAGGAGAGATAAAGCCTTCCTCAGTGATCAATGCAAAGAAACAGGAAAAGAACAGAATGGGAAAGACTAGAGATCTCTTCAAGAAAATGAGAGATACCAAGGGAACATTTCATGCAAAATGGGCTCAGAAATGGTATGGACCTATCAGAAGCAGAAGATATTAAGAAGAGGTGGCAAGAATACACAGAACTGTACAAAAAAGACCTTCATAACCCAGATAATCACGATGGTGTGATCACTCACCTGGAGCCAGACATCCTGGAATGTGAAGTCAAGTGGCCCTTAGGAAGCATCACTATGAACAAAGCTAGTGGAGGTGATGGAAACCTAGTTGAGCTGTTTCAAATCCTAAAAGATGATGCTGTGAATGTGCTGCACTCAATTTGCCAGCAAATTTGGAAAACTCAGCAGTGGCCACAGGACTGGAAAAGGTCAGTTTTCATTCCAATCCCAAAGAAAGACAATGCCAATTAATGCTCAAACTACCATACAATTGCACTCATCTCACACGCTAGTAAAGGAATGCTCAAAATTCTCCAAGCCAGGCTTTAGCACTATGTGAACCGTGAACTTCCAGATGTTCAAGCTGGTTTTAGAAAAGGCAGAGTAACCAGAGATCAAATTTCCAACTCTGTTGGATCATCAGAAAAGCAAGAGAGTTCCAGGAAAACATCTATTTCTGCTTTACTGACTATGCCAAAGCCTTTGACTGTGTGGATCACAAGAAACTGTGGAAAATTCTGAAAGAGATGGGAATACCAGACCACCTGACCTGCCTCTTGAGAAACTTATATGTGGGTCAGGAAGCAACAGTCAGAACTGGACATGGAACAACAGACTGGTTCCAAATAGGAAAAGGACTACGTCAAGGCTGTATATTGTCACCCTGCTTATTTAACTTATATGCAGAGTACATCATGAGAAACACTGGGCTTGAAGAAGCTCAAGCTGGAATCAAGATTGCCGGGAGAAATATCAATAACCTCAGATATGCAGATGACACCCCTTTATGGCAGAAAGTGTAGAGGAACTAAACAGCCTCTTGTTGAAAGTGAAAGAGGAGAGTAAAAAAGTTGGCTTAAAGCTCAACATTCAGAAAACGAAGATCATGGCATCTGGTCCCATCACTTCATGGGAAATATAAGGGGAAGCAGTCAAAACAGTGGCTGACTTTTTTGGGGGGCTCCCAAATCACTGCAGATGGTGATTTCAGCCATGAAATTAAAAGACACTTACTCCTTGGAAGAAAAGTTATGACCAACCTAGATAGCATATTCAAAAGCAGAGACACTACTTTGCCAACAAAGGTCCGTCTAGTCAAGGCTATGGTTTTTCTAGTGGTCATGTATGGATGTGAGAGTTGGACTGTGAAGAAGACTGAGCGCCAAAGAATTGATGCTTTTGAACTGTGGTGTTGGAGAATACTCTTGAGAGTCCCTTGGACTGCAAGGAGATCCAACCAATCCATTCTAAAGGAGATCAGTCCTGGGTGTTTATTGGAAGGACTGATGCTGAAGCTGAAACTCTAATACTTTGGCCACCTCATGCGAAGAGTTGACTCTTTGGAAAAGACTCTGAATCTGGGAGGGATTGGGAGCAGGAGAAAAAGGGTATGACAGAGGATGAGATGGCTGGATGGTATCACGGACTCAAGGATGTGAATCTGAGTGAACTCCGGGAGTTGGTGATGGACAGGGAGGCCTGGCATGCTATGATTCATGGTGTCACAAAGAGTTGGACATGATTGAGTGACTGAACTTAACTGAACTGGGTTGAATATAGCTTTGTGTGATAAAATTATAGATTGCAATTCAGCAGGTCAGAAGTGAAGACCAGAACTCTCTATTGTGGATAGGTTCTGTGGTCCTTAACTATTTGGAGGTCATAAATGCCTTTGGTAATCTGATAGCAGCTGCGGACCTGCTCTACAGAAAAAATACACAATTATATAAATGTGGAAGATGATCCCAGATTTTTCTTGAAGCCTAGTCAAGTGCTACAGATAAGAAGCCTGGTCTAGACAAAATGAACTACTCATGTTTCCCATTCCTGACCACAGTTTCCCCTGCTGAGCCCTTTTAAGATTCTTCTAATGCAACCATGGGCCAGTATCATCAGCATTGCCCAGGAGCTGGTTAGAATTTCAGAGTCTTGGACCCACTCACCCATGACGCACAGAATCAGAATCTAGGCTTTAACAGGATCCCAAGAAGATACGTAAGCACTTTAAATCTCTGATCTCTGTAAGTTCACTCCAAAGTGCACCCCTCCTCCATTCAATAGTCCCTCAAGTTTCAAAACCTGCTGACTCATCTTAAAAGCATCATCGTAGCGCTTCTCTGGTGGTCCAGTGGTTAAGAACCTACCTTGCAATGCTCTAGAGCCTGTGTGCCACACCTACCAACCCTGTGTGCTGCAGCTACTGAAGCCTGCACACTCTAGAGCCCATGCTACACAATAAAAGAAGCCACCGCAATGAGAAGCCTGCACTCTGCAACTAGAGAGTAGCCACTGCTCTCCGAGACTAGAGAAAGCCCACGCACAGCAATCAAGACCTACTGGAACCAAAAATAAATAGACAGATAGATAGGTGAAAGTGAAGTCGCTCAGTCTTGTCCAACTCTTTGCAACCCCATGGACTGTAGCCTACCAGGTTCCTCCATCCATGGGATTTTCCAGGCAAGAATACTGGAGTTGGTTACCATTTCTTTCTCCAGGAGATCTTCCTGACCCAGGGATTGAACCTGGGTCTCCCGCATTGTAGGCAGATGCTTTACCATCTGAGCCACCAGGGAAGTCATAGATAGGTAGATAGATAGATAGGTAGGTGGATAAATAAGTAAAAAGTCCCACCATGAAGATTTCTCTCACAGGTCTGAGTCTCTCTAGTTACTGCAGTGTTTATGTGTCACTTGCCTTTCCTTCAGGGGAACCCAGCACAGGTGTTAAAAGCAGGATGCAACAGAAGACTATCAAAGTGATGATCCTCTGTCTCCACTCTATCTGTGCTTCCTGAGCTCTGTTTCCCTATGACGCCCCAGTTCAGGGCCATCACAGGGGCCCCAAAAGAGCTCGGCAGTTCCCTTGACCCTGCCTGGGCCACCATGGGCAGTGTAACCCAAATGAGGACAGTGGCCTCTCCCGCACTGTGCTACCCCTGGTTACAGTCTGTCTGGGGAGTGGTAGCAAGTCTTACGCTGTCAGTATTCTATCAGTTTTCCTAGACGTGGCCCTCTGGCCCACAGCACCCACTGTGGACTCATTGTAAGACTCATATGCTGGTCCCTAAGGGCTGACCTCTGGCAGAATGTGGTTCACGGAGGAGGGAATGGCAAACCACTTCAGTATTCTTGCCTTGAGACCCCATGAAAGCATGAAAAGGCAAAAAGATAGGACACTGAAAGATGAACTCCCCAGGTCAGTAGGTGCCCAATATGTACTGGAGATCAGTGGAGAAATAACTTCAGAAAGAATGAAGGGATGTAGCCAAAGCAAAAACAACACCCAGTTGTGGATAGGACTGGTGATAGAAGCAAGGTCTGATGCCGTAAAGAGCAATATTGCTTAGCAACCTGGAATGTTAGGTCAATGAAACAAGGCAAATTGGAAGTGATCACACAGGAGATGGCAAGAGTGAACATCGACCTTCTAGGAATCAGCGAACTAAAATGGACTAGAATGGGTGATTTAAACTCAATAACCATTATATCTACTACTGCAGGCAGGAATCCCTTAGAAGAAATGGAGTAGCCATCATAGTTAACAAATGAGTCCAAAATGCAGTACTTGGAAGCAATCTCAAAAACGACAGAATGATCTCTGTTCTTTTCCAAGGCAAACCATTCAATATCACAGTAATCCAAGTCTATGCCCCGACCAGCAACGCTGAAGAAGCTGAAGTTGAACAGTTCTATGAAGACCTACAAGACCTTCAAGAACTAACACTCAACAAAGATGTTCTTTTCATTATAAGGGACTAGAATGCAAAAGTAGGAAGTCAAGAAACACCTGGGGTAACAGGCAAATTTGGCCTTGGAGTACAAAATGAAGCAGGGCAAAGGCTAATAGAGTTCTGCCAAGAGAAAGCACTGGTCATAGCAAACACCCTTTTCCAACAACACAAGGGAAGACTCTACACATGGACATCACCAGATGGTCAACACCAAAATCAGATTGATTATATTCTTCGCAGCCAAAGATGGAGAAGCTCTACACAGTATGCAAAAACAAGACCGGGAGCTGACTGCGGCTCAGATCATGAACTCCTTATTGCCAAATTCAGACTTAAATGGAAGAAAGTGGAGAAAACCACTAGACCATTCAGGTATGACCTAAATCAAATCCCTTATGACTATACAGTGGAAGTGAGAAATAGATTTAAGGGACTAGATCAGACAGAATGCCTGATGAACTATGGATGGAGGTTCCTGACATTGTACAGGAGACAGGAATCAAGACCATCCCAAGAAAAAGAAATTCAAAACAGCAAACTGGCTGTCTGAGGAGGCCTTACAAATAGCTGTGAAAAGAAGAGAAGTGAAAAGCAAAGGAGAAAAGGAAAGATATAAGCATCTGAATGCAGAGTTCCAAAGAATAGCAAGGAGAGATAAAGCCTTCCTCAGTGATCAATGCAAAGAAATAGAGGAAAAGAACAGAATGGGAAAGACTAGAGATCTCTTCAAAAAAATTAGAGATACCAAAGGAACATTTCATGCAAAGATGGGCTCAATAAAGGACAGAATTGATGATAGTGACCTAACAGAAGCAGAAGATATTAAGAAGAGGTGGCGAGAATACACAGAAGAACTGTACAAAAAAGATCTTCACGACCCGGATAATCACGATGGTGTGATCACTCACCTGGAGCCAGACATCCTGGAATGTGAAGTCAAGTGGCCCTTAGGAAGCATCACTATGAACAAAGCTAGTAGAGGTGATGGAAACCCAGTTGAGGTATTTCAAATCCTGAAAGATGATGCTGTGAAAGTGCTGCACTCAATTTGCCAGCAAATTTGGAAAACTCAGCAGTGGTCACAGGACTGGAAAAGGTCAGTTTTCATTCCAGTCCCAAAGGAAAGCAATGCCGATGAATGCTCAAACTACTGCACAATTGCACTCATCTCACACTCTAGTAAAGGAATGCTCAAAATTCTCCAAGCCAGGTTTTAGCACTATGTGAACCATGAACTTCCAGATGTTCAAGCTGATTTTAGAAAAGGCAGAAGAACCAGAGATCAAATTTCCAACATCTGTTGGATCATCAGAAAAGCAAGAGAGTTCCAGGAAAACATCTATTTCTGCTTTACTGACTATGCCAAAGCCTTTGACTGTGTGGATCACAATAAACTGTGGAAAATTCTTCAAGAGATGAACATACCAGACCACCTGACCTGCCTCTTGAGAAACCTATATGCAGGTCAGAAAGCAACAGTTAGAACTGGACATGGAACAACAGACTAGTTCCAAATAGGAAAAGGAGTATGTCAAGGTTGTAGATTGTCATCCTGCTCATTTAACTTATATGCAGAGTACACCATGAGAAACGTTTGGCTGGAGGAAGCACAAGCTGGAATCAAGATTGCCTGGAGAAATATCAATAACCTCAGATATGCAGATGACACCACCCTTATGGCAGGAAGTGAAGAGGAACTAAAAAGCCTCTTGATGAAAGTGAAAGAGGAGAGTGAAAAAGTTGGCTTAAAGCTCAACATTCAGAAAAATAAGACAGTGTATCCAGTCCCATCACTTCATGGCAAATAGATGGGGAAATGATGGAAACAGTGGCTGACTTTATTTTTCTGGGCTCCCAAATCACTGCAGATGGTGAAATTAAAAGATGCTTACTTCTTGGAAGGAAAGTTATGACTAACCTAGATAGCATATTAAAAAGCAGAGACATTACTTTGCCAACAAAGGTCCATCTAGTCAAGGCTATGGTTTTTCCAGTGGTCAGTATGGATGTGAGAGTTGGACTATAAAGAAAGCTGAGAGCCAAAGAATTGGTGCTTTTGAATTGTGGTGTTGGAGAAGACTCTTGAGAGTCCCTTGAACTGCAAGGAGATCCAACCAGTCCATCCTAAAGGAGATTGAACCTGAGTGTTCATTGGTAGGACTGATTTTGAAGCTGCAACTCCAATACCTTGGCCACCCGATGTGAAGAGCGGACTCATTTGTACAGACCCTGATGCTGGGAAAGGTTGAGAGCAAGAGAGGGGGATGACAGAGAATGAGATGGTTGGATGGCATCACCAAATCAATGGACATGGGTTTGGGTGGACTCCAGGAGTTGGTGATGGACAGGGCGGCCTGGCGTGCTGCAGTTCAGGGGTCACAAAGGGTCGGCCATGACTGAATGACTGAACTGAACTGAGCTGAGGGCTGACCCTGATGTCAGTGTAAGTGACAAACCCCCAACCACCCTCAGATCTTGCCTTGAGACCCCACTGCCTCCCCCAGCCACCCTGTGTTGGGTCAGTTCAGGTAGATTTTCCCCTTTCTTTTCCTGTAAGCTATCTCCTCCTAACTCCTTCCCAAATATCCTTGGTTCTTTCATGCATATGAACCTGGGGCAGTTCCACAAAGCACACAGGAAATGTCTGGATGCTGAACCTTGGGGTGAATGCTGCTTTGGTTTATTTTTATACCTAGCCCACCTTACCATGGATGCTCAGTCATCCCTTCTGGAAAGCAAGTTGCATGTTGGGCTCACTTTTCCCATCCTCCACCCTCAGCCCACTACCTGGTGCTCTGCATAGAAGAGATGCTAACTGTTTGCATGCGCTAACAAGGAGCCAGTGTGGCATCTGAGAGGTCGTTCCACACTGAGAGCCCAGGTGTGGACAAATTCCCACAAACTTTGCTGTGTCACTTTGGGCCTGTCACAGCCTCTTTCTTGGCCTCAGTTTCTCCATCTTGAAACAGGAAGCTGATCTGTAAGGTTCTGTTTTTATCTGACATTCCATGCAAGAATAAAGATGGGGTCCCGTGGCTAAGACTCTGTGCTCCTAATGCAGGGAGCTCGGGGTTCGATCCTTGGTCAGGGAACTAGATTCCACATGCCACAACTAAGACCTGGCATAGCCAAATAAATAAATATTTTAACAAAGAATTAAAGAATGAATTTCTCATCCTTGAAAAGCAAGGGATCTCAGAGTTGGGGTCTTGGTAAAATAAGCACTGATCTCCCTAAAGCTCAGAGCTAACGCGGAGCAGCTAAAGAAGCCTGGGGAGGTATCTAGAAAGTGCATAAGGGGCACAAAGCTTCCTGTGCATCTCACTCAAAGGCCTGAGCTGGAGGAGCAGCACAAGCAGAGAGAAGCATGTCCCTGCTAGGGACAGAGGGGAAAGTAAGCAAACTGGGGAAGGGACCAAGGCAAGGGTTAGATGCTGGCTTCAGATATTTCTAGAAAGCTCACTCTTTATTCCTCTTTCCTTTACGCCTGACCCTGAGTGGGAGTCTGAGCCTAAGATCAAGGTCCACACAGAGGATCCTGGGTGGGAAGTGGGGGTGTCAGACCACTGGGAGGAAGGAAGGAAGGATTATTCACCATGAGGAATTTTTCCATTCCTCATCTGTTGAGGAGGGAGTCCCAGGGGAAGTGGGGATTCTGGAGAATAGCAAAACCTTGACTCTGCCTCCTCCCCCTACCCCCTGCTCCCCAGCCTTTCCCTTGTGTGCCCTCAAGCAGAGGGCCAAGCCAGACCTTGTGCTGGGATGTTCCCAGCACAGCCCCACGTGAGACGTCTCTGGCTGGCTTCAAGCCCAGCATCTGGAATGCAGGCTCCAGCCAAGTGCCTTCTTTTCCAAGGAATCTGGGAACTTCCAAAGCTATCTCAGAGTGGAAATTTTCACTCACTTCTCCCACACAGTGACTGACCCTCCGGCTGGGAAGAACAGCTAGTCTTGACAGAGCAGAAGTGAAAGGGAGATGGCCACCACCTTCCAGAAGACTTTCTCTTCTGATTCATAATTTCACCTTTGATCCTGCTTATTGCCGACACTTGCAGTGATCCAGTCATTTTCCAAAAATGGTGATGCCTTCCTGAAGCAGTGACACAGCTTCAGATACTCAGAAATCTGTCTGAAAACTCAGGGGGAAAAAAAAACACACAGAAAACTTCTCTGAGTGACCATGTGCAAACAGAGGCCAGCTTGATCTGTCTCTGCCCGTAGTAAGAATCTGGTCTTCTTACACAAAAATGAGGAGATTTACTACAGAATGTCTACAGGGCCTTTGGTTAGGGGGCAAGGCATGATAATAGCCTGGCAGAATCAGGAGAAAGCAGTCTCAAGATCTCAACACCTCTATTTATTTATTGAGCTATTATAGTCTAATTCAGCTTTCTAAAAAACTTTTTATTTTATATTGGAGTAGAGTCTTGGTTTCTAAGGCAAACCATTTAACATCACAGTAATCCAAGTCTATGCCCCAACCCCTAATGCCAAAGAAGCTGAAGCTGACCAGTTTTATGAAGACCTATAAGACCTCCTAGTATGTGTTAGTGTTAGTCACTCAGTCATATCTGACTCTTTGCAACCCCATGGACTGTAGCCAGCCAGGCTCCTCTGTCCATGGAATTCTCCAGATAAGAATACTGGATTGGGTTTCCATTCTCTTTTCCAGGGGTCTTCCAGACCCAGGGATCAAACCCAGGTCTCCTGAATTACAGGCAGATTCTTTACTGCCTGAGCTACCAGGGAAGACTGACTTTTTAGAACACCAGTAAAAAGATGTCCTTTTCATAACAGGGGTTTAGAATGAAAAACTAGAAAGTCAGGAGATACTTGGAGTAACAGGCAAGTTTGGCCTTGGGGTACAAAATGAAGCAGGGCAAAGGCTAAGAGAATTTTGTCAAGAGAACACATTGGTCATAGCAAGCATCCATTTCCAACAAGCCAAGAAATGACTCTATACATGGACAACAGAAGATCAATACAAAAATCAAATTGATTATATTCTTTACAGCCAAAGATGGAGGAGATCTATAGTCAGAAACACAAGACCTGGAGCTGACTGTGCTTACATCATAAGCTCCTTATTGCAAAATTCAGGCTTAAATTGAAGAAAGTAGGTAAAGTCACTAGGCTATCTGGGTATGATCTGAATCAAATATCTTATGATTATACAGTGTAGCTGAAGAATAGATTCAAAGGATTAGATCTGCTAGACAGAGTGCCTGAAGAACTATGGACAGAAATTCACAACACTGTATAGGAGAGGGTGAACAAAACCATCACCAATGAAAAGAAAAGCAAGAAAGCAAAGTGGTTGTCTGAGGTGGCTTAACAAAGAGTTGAGCAAAGGAGAGGAGTGAAAGACAAGAGAGAAAGAGACACCTAATTGAATGCAGGGTTACAGAAAATAGCAAAGAAATAAGAAGGCCTTCTTAAAAGAACAATGTAAAGAAACAGAGGAAAACAATAGAATGGGAAAGACTAGAGATCGCTCCAAGAAAATTGCAGATATCAAGGGAATATTTCATGTGAGGATGGGCACAATAAAGGACAGAAATGGTATGGACCTAACAGAAGCAGAGGAGATTAGGAAGAGGTGGCAAGAATACACTATACAAAAAGGTCTATAGTGACCAGGATAACCACAATGGTATGGTCACTCACCTAGAGCCAAACATCCTGGAGTGTGAAGTCAAGTGGGCCTTAGGAAGCATCACTACGAACAAAGCTAGTGGAGGTGATGGAATTCCAGCTGAGCTATTTCAAATGCTAAAGGATGATGCTATTAAAGTGTTTCACTCAATATGTCAGCAAATTTAGAAAACTCAGCAGTGGCCACAGGACTGGAAAAGGTCAGTTTTCATTCCAATCCCAAAGAAGTACCGTGCTAAAGAATGTTCAATGTACCACACAGTTGCACTCATTTCACATGCTAGTAAGGTTATGCTCAAAATTCATCAACTTAAGCTTCAGCAGTATGTGAACTGAGAACTTTCAGATTTACAAACTGGATTTAGAAAAGGCAGAGGAACCAGAGATCAAATTGCCAACATCCATTGGATCATAGACAAAGCAAAGGAGTTCTGAAAAGCATCTACTTCTGCTTCATTGATTACACTAAAGTCTTTGACTGTAGATCACAACAAACTGGAAAATTCTTAAAGAGATGGGAATATCACCTTACCTGTCTCCTGAGAAATCTGTATGCAGGTCAAGAAGCAATAGTTAGAACTGGATGTGGAACAACGGATAGGTTCCAAATTGGAAAAGGGGTATGTTAAGGTTGTATATTGTCATCCTGCTTATTTAACTTATATGCAGAGTACATCATGCGAAACGCTGAGCTGGATGAAGCACAAGCTGGAATCAAGTTTTCCAGGAGAAATACCAACAAGAAATATCAATCAATATCAATATCAGATACACTAATGATACACTCTAATGGCAGAAAGTGAAGAGGAACTAAAGAACCTCTTGATGAGGCTGAAAAAGAAGAGTGAAAAAGCTGGCTTGAAGCTCAGCATTCAAAAATGAAGATCCTGGCATCTAGTCCCATCACTTCATGGAAAATAGAGGGGAAAATATGGAAGCAGTGACAGATTTCATTTTCTTGGGCTCCAAAATCACTGAGGATGGTGACTACATCCATGAAATTAGAAGACACTTGCTCCTTGGAAGGAAAGTTATGCTGAACCTAGAGAGTATATTAAAATCAGAGAGGCCATTCCAGATTCTTGGGTGTAATTCCAAAAGGCAGGACAAAGAAAACAGATTAACTTGTACACTTCTTTGCTTCCACTCCTCTTGGAGCCCTATTTGGCTTCTGTCTGACTCTAACTCCCTCCCATGGTGCCCCCAACTTACGTTAAAATCTCTGTTTGGCTCAGTGCCAATGACTCAGTCCATTCTTACTGAACGCATCAAGTGTTTTCAGGAATGGAGACTATGTGTAATTTCAGGCATGTATTCCCAGACCATCTCTTAGATTCTCTAGGAAACCAACATCCATCCTGAGACAATAAGCCCAGTGCCAGGAAGTAGGGATTCTGGTATCCAAGTGTCCTGGGTGAGAATCTCAGCCCCACCTGCTACTACCTGTGAGATCCTGACAAAGCTAGTTAACTTCCATTTCAACATAAAGCAAGTTGGGTTGTGTGGAGGACCAGTGAGACAAAGTCGCCAGTCACCCCAGCACAGGGTCTGGCTCCTAGGAAACACTCAATGATGTCAGCTACTCCTCTTTGCCATTACTGACCATTAACTAGGGATCAGACAGTCATTTGTTCAATAGAACCCATTTCTTATTATGAATACAGTGATCCACTGCCATATTTATTAAATGGATAATCAACAAAGACCTTCTGAATAGCACAGGAAACTCTGCTCATTGTTACGGGGCAACCTGGATGGGAGGGGAGTTTGGGGGAGAATGGATATATGTATCTGTATGACTGAGTCTCCTTGCTGTCCACCTGAAACCATCACAACATTGTTAATCAGCTACACTCCAATATAAAATAAAAAGTTTAAAAAACAAACAAAAACAAATGCAGTGATTGGCAGAGAGTTCTTCTCAAAAGTCCCATATGTTTCAAAGACATTGTCTCAAAGTCTCTTAGAGAAAGAAGGATCAGCAGGGCCTTCCATGCCCACTGGGCAAAGCCAAGCAAGCTCAGAATCATGAGGCAGTGGAATCGGAGGAGTTGAGGCCTGAATCCGAGGCTTGACTCAGCCACCGGCATGCCTCAAGGAATTCTGTCATATTTGTGAAAGAAAAGAGTTCAATGAAATGAACACTCAGGTGTTTTAGGTGTTATGATGGATTCTGGGTTGGATGATGGATTCATAAGTTGCAGCATGAAGGCAGCCATTCTAATTCCAGGAAGACTGTTCTTTGACTCACGTCTTCTCCTTGGGAATCCTAAAGAAGCTGGGAAAACAGTTGCCAGAGCCGAGGACACGCCTCTTGTCTTGTCTTGTCTGCCTGCCACGCTAACCACGGGCTCCAGATTCCTGTAATAACTTAACCGCAAGGAATGTCCTCAACTCCCTTTCAGATGTCTGCTGATTCTGCAGAGACTGAAGCCAGAGGGCATCCAGATATATGACCAGGCAGCCAGCTGGAGAATTGCCCCTTCCTCTCGACGTATGTCCTAGTCATGACAGCACAGATACTGGGTTTTGTTTGGGGGCACTTCAACAGGTTCCTTAACTCCTCTGTACCTTGGCTTTCTGACTATAAAATGGAAACGAACAATACCTAATGGATGGGGTTGGAGGACTGAATATTCCCAGTTTAGAGTTAGGTACTGCGTGAGTATTACGTCTACATGATTTTCATGGCTTCTTCCACATCTTAAATCTGATGATTCTATTAATGGAATTCAGTTTGATAGTTTTAAAAAAACCCTATAGTTCTACTAAGCTTCCCTTGTACCATCATCCTACATTTTAAAGAGCAAATGGATTTAATACGTTGTTGGGTGCCTGCCAAGACTTCAGGACTCCTCCTTGGCTTGAAGGTCCCTAGGCTGTTGTTTGAGGGTGGACCAGTCATTTGCTCAATAGAACCCATTTCTTATCATGCATATAGTGATCCACTGCTATATTTATTAAATGGATAACCAACAAGGACCTTCTAAATAGCACAGGGAACTCTGCTCAACGTTATGTGGCAGCCTGGCTGGGAAGGGAGTTTGGGGGAGAATGCTTTCTTTCAGCATCCTTGTGACTTCTGTTTCCCTGGCTTCCTTTCTTTTCTGCAGAGTTTTCACTTCAGAAAAAAAGGGAAATCTTAAGAATAAACCATTTGGTTTACGTCTGCGGTCTCTCTGGATATAACTGCACCCTGCCCCTCCCCCTTTCTTTTGATCTCAGCTGCAAATGGAAAATTGCCCAGTTCTGACCCACCGCTTCCCTCTCCTACTTCCTGGAAATGTCCTGGCTGCTTCACTTGCTCAGCACGTTTAAGATTCCACTTCGTCATTCATTGAGGAGGATGCCGCCCAGGGCCAGCCTCACTCTTTCAGGGGCTCCACCCCCACGGTTTTTTTTCAATAAAAGGCAGGCAGAGCCACTGGAGGAGCAGAGAGGCCAATCCAGAGACCAACAGCTCCCACGCTGAAACTTGAATCCTCTTGCTGCAACATGAGGTCTCCGCTGCTCTCCTGTGCCTGCTACTCACAGTAGCTGCCTTCAGCACCGAGGTGCTCGCTCAGCCAGGTGAGCCCCCTTCTCCTTCCCTCTGAAGCTCATCGCCCCCTCTCTGGATCACGATGGGCCAGCAGAGCAGAAGGGTACCTGCACTCTCACTTTCACCACAAGATCAGGAAATTCTGAGAGGCATAGGAATGAGCTTGATCACACAGCTTCTCTTGGACAGTGCCTGGATGAGAATTCCAGCTGTAGACCTCAAATCCAGCTCCTTCCAGGATTCCGGCTCTGGAAATCTGAGCCCAGTGCAGTTACTGCCCTGGCTCCTTTCAGCTGCATTTGAGGACTGGGATATAAGGAGAGGGGGTCTCTGGCAGGGTGTATCCAGATACTATGGAGGCCAGAGGAGAAGATCTGAAATCTGGACTCCAGAGACTCAGTTTTGCAGAGGCAGTGGGTATCAGGGAAACTCACAACCAAACATCCATTTCTTCTTACCTAAAGGGGATGCTTAGCTAACTTTGATAACTTGGATTATTTGTTCCTACTAACAGAATGTCCCCCAGTTATCTGGTTTTTAACAAAGCTCTCTTCCCTCAGTTCATTGTCAGTGCTACATGCCCATTTTAGGGCTTAGGAAACTGAGTCCGTCTGATATTGTAGCTTTGAAGCACAAGCTGAAATATTAGGATTTAAGGGGTTTTCCCTGCACACCTGACTCCCTTTTGCCTTCTCCTTACTTCTCTTTTCTGCTCTGATTGAGATTGGAAAGAACCTAGTCCATTCTAAAATGCTTTTTCTTTGTGGCTCTTTTTGCAGATGCAATTAACTCCCAAATCGCCTGCTGCTATAAATTCAATAAGAAGATCCCCAGGCAGAGGCTGACAAACTACAGAAGAGTCACCAGCAGCAAGTGTCCCAAAGAAGCTGTGATGTAAGTGGAGCACACCAGCCCTCCATGGTCCAGTTCTTCCTCAGGGTGCAAGGGGCAAGGCTCACACAAACGTAACGTCAGAGAGTACATGATCTAACCCAGTATCCAAAAGTGCCCCACAACGTCACGCTCCCTCTGTGTGCTCATTCAGACCATCCTAGTTTCTTTAGCCTGAGGTCAGGATGGTTTCAACTGGGACATCTATATGATCAACTTGCCATGGGCTCCCTCCTTCCACCTGCTTTCCTCCTCGAGTTCCCATGGCAGCTTCGGGGCAAATGGGCTACATTTGTAGGCTGAGATTTCAATGGAACTCCATCTAACTTTATTCCCTCTCTCTCCTCCGCAGTTTCAAGACCATCCTGGGCAAAGAGTTTTGTGCAGACCCCAGCCTGAAATGGGTCCAGGACTCCATAAACCATCTCAACAAGAAAAACCAAACTCCGAAGCCTTGAGCACTCACTCCACAACCCAAGAATCTAAAGACAATTTGTTTTTTTTCTGGCTTTCCCTAACTGCCCTCTGATATTACCTTATTATAATTTTAAAGAGTATGAACTTTATTGATGTGAAACATGATGCCTTAAGTAATGTTAATCTTATTTAAGTTATTGATGCTTTAAGTTTATCTTCCATGACTACTAGTGTTTTTTTTTTTTTTGGTTGTTCGTTTGTTTTCATGGAGATTTGGGTAAATTGCTTTCCTCTGTGAATCTCAGTTCTATCCCTGGGATGGTGGAAGTGTCCTCGCAAGAATGATTAATGCAAGAACTTTTGGTTTTACATTCTAAGTCATTGTTAAAACTGCTATTGTGGAAATATATATTGTGTAACTATTGAAAAAATACATATATATATTTTTGTACAAAACCTGACTGTTGGCATTTTCTTGAAGGGAACTTAAAAAACCGAGTATAATCTTGGTTGACGGGGGAGGAGCAGGGTTTCAAAGTGTGAGGCTCATGTTTGGGAAGAATACAAGTGTGGACTGGCTGTGGTCTTTTTCACCAGGGGAGCTCATCTGAGTTCCTACATAAGAATTTTTAAGGCAGGACGCAGTCAGGCATTTCATCATTACCACGCCAGTTCCCAACACCATTTGCCCAGACCCAGGGACCCTGGTCGTCTGTTTAGCAGCAGCCAGCTCACCACCATTGTTGTGTTCACAACCCTTGACCCCTGCCCTCACTCTCTCTCACAATCTATTCCAACTTCCCCCTAACTCGGTTACTTTCCCTTAATTTCTCCCCCTCCAATTAATCCTCCAACTTGGAGTGATGCAGACACTGTAGACATTGGGAAATGACTGTTGATAAGATTAATTAAGAAGATATGACTCAAACTTTGCCTTCCAATCCAGGGGCTGCGAGTTCAATCCTTAGTTGGGGAGCTAATAGCCCATACATCTCAAGGCCAAAATAAATAAATAAATAAATAAACAAACAGAAGCAATGTTGTAACAAATTCAATAAAGACTTCAAAAATGGTCCACATCAAAAAATCTTAAAAAAATGAAGGCATGACTTGAACTAATCTTCGATGATTGAATGAAACTTTTCTACAGAAATTTCCAGATCATGAAGAAAAAGAGAAAGAGTTCCCTAGTTGTTCAGTCGTTAGGAGCCCATGCTCTCACTGCTGAGGGCCTGGGTTCAATCCCTGGTGGGGAAACTAAAATCCCACAAGCTATGTGGGGTGAAAAGAAATAGAAAAAAAAAGAAAAGAATGAGAGCAAATACCTAGAGGTAAATGTGATGCTGACATGTCCATCAAAGAGGGAGAAAAACAATTAGATGGGAATTGACGTCCATGCCTTTCAGGTGATGGGGAACAAGAGAAATAAAGCTTGAGAAGAGAGTTTTAAATATCAAGGTGGCAAGTTAATATCCAACTTCGTAGGTTAAAAGGAGATGTTGGGAACGATTGGTCCAGTAAGAAAGGACATGCCTGTGCTCATAGGTTCAGAGATGAGTTTCAGTAAATGTATGTTATGGGCTTCACACAGACCTGGACAAGTAGGATCAAGAGAGAAGTTACTGCTGTGGTCCAGGCAAGAAATGGTGAAGGTCTGAATATGGAGTCCAAGAGGTAACACTGGAAGAATGAGCTGGACAGAGTGAAAGGCTGGGTTTTTAGATGGAGCAGAAGGACCGTGGCTTAAGAGGAAGTCCCTTCTACAACCCACATTTTAAGGGGCCAGCTTGTCTGAAACCAGAATGCATTGTTCTCCATCACTATCTCCCAGTCCCGACTCCAGGAGTCTGCAATCATCCAGTTAGATGGATGAGCCTCTTCTTCCCAAGTGTCCACCTAAGATGTCTATTCTCTTGCATGGCATTTAACCTCCTTGTGAGGCATTTGACCCACGTAGACGCAGACAGCTCCTCCACTAAAGAAAGTGGATATCTTGCCCTATTGAATAAACTCTGCATGGTGAAATTGCAGATTCCCAGGCCACTCTGGTGGGGAGATGGGTGGTGTATCAAGTTAGATCAGGCAGTGCCTTTGGCAGCAGGGAGGACACTGACAGAAGGACACGGGGGTCCTAACCCCAGAACTGGCACTGACTCTCTCACCTAGGGCAGGTTGAATATTCTGAGTCTCCATGAATAAAATGGAGATAATGAGGTACTGCTTCCCCAGCGGCTCAGTGGTAAAGAATCTGCCTGCCAGTGCAGGAGATGCTGGTTCAATCCCTGGTCGGGAAGATCCCTTGGAGAAGGAAATGGCAACCCACTCCAGTACTCTTGCTTGGACAATTCCCTGCACAGAGGAGCCTGGTGGGCTACAGTCCATGGGGTTGCAAGAGTCAGACACGACTTAGTGACTAAACAAAACAACAATGATGTGTTACAAGTAGGAAATCAGCAGAACCTCGGTTTCGGCATCCAAGAGTGTGTCTGTTGGAAAGCTTTCATTTCTACCACCTAGAACAGAATAGGAAGAGGGGATTCTTCTTTCAGACTCCTGAGCCTGTCCCGGAGACCCTGATTCTGGCTTAGGGATTCCATCAAAGCTCCAAGGAACGCTCCCCAATTGCCCTGCGAGTATATCAGTCAACATACAATTCACTGGCAGCTATTAAAGGCACTCGTTGACCCTTGTGCCAGGTCCAACAGTCTCCCTTGCCCCTCCTTCCCTCCTCCATTCCTAGCCTTGATCCCTCAACTTCCAGTGGATGCCAGGAGGCAAAAACAGAGGGAGTGCAAACAAAGGGGGCATCAGGATCTAGCTTACTGACATCACATCTTCTAACGTCAGGCAGATTTGAAGCGAAGGGTCTGAAACAACAGGAGGCTGAGGGAGGGGCCATGTATGTGCTCAAGTCCCCAGAATAATCTGTTCACGTTTCCTCTTCAAGGCATATCTGTTCACTTTCAGAAAACCTTGGGTCCATTTGTTTCAGTGCCAGCTAAGCATGGGATTCCTTGCTCCTTGCACGATGAATCTCTGAGCACAAAGCTCTGGCAAGAGGCCCTGTTTTAGGAGGGGATGCCAAGTGTAGTGAATTCATATCCTGTAGCAGCCAAGGGTTCTGTTCCAGGAAACCTAGGCTTTTCTTATCATTCTCAAAATTCTTCCAACCTCTTCTCATTGCCCCATTCTAAAGCCACTGCTACATTTTTCAGTGTTTGCTCTAGCACACCCCTGGCTACCCACGTGTAGTGGTAAAGAACCTGCCTGTGAGGGAGGGGCCATGTATGTGCTCAAGTCCCCAGAATAATCTGTTCACGTTTCCTCTTCAAGGCATATCTGTTCACTTTCAGAAAACCTTGGGTCCATTTGTTTCAGTGCCAGCTAAGCATGGGATTCCTTGCTCCTTGCACGATGAATCTCTGAGCACAAAGCTCTGGCAAGAGGCCCTGTTTTAGGAGGGGATGCCAAGTGTAGTGAATTCATATCCTGTAGCAGCCAAGGGGTCTGTTCCAGGAAACCTAGGCTTTTCTTACCATTCTCAAAATTCTTCCAACCTCTTCTCATTGCCCCATTCTAAAGCCACTGCTACATTTTTCAGTGTTTGCTCTAGCAGCACCCCTGGCTACCCACACGTAGTGATAAAGAACCTGCCCGCCAAGGCAGGCACTTGGGTAAGACACTTGGGTTTGATCCCTGAGTTGGGAAAACCCCCTGGAGGACACATCAACCCACTCCAGTGGGTTGCCTGGAGAATCCCCTTGGACAGAGGAGCCTGGTGGGCTATAGTCCATAGGATTGCAAAGAATTGGACAGGACTGAAGCAACTTAGCACACATGATTGCATAGCAGCACTCTACTTCCAGGCACCAAAATCTGTATTTGTTTCTTGTTGCCACTGTAATAAAGTAACATAGGCTTAATGCCTTAAAACAACACAAATGCATTATCTTACAGTACTGGAGATCGGACATTTAAAGTGGGTCTGGAGGGCTTCTAGAGGGCTTCCTTCTAGAGGCTCTAGGGGACAATCGGCTATCATACCTGTTCCAACTTCTAATATTTATTTATTTATTTTATGTATTAGGCAGCTCTGTCTTGGTTGTCGCAGGTGGGGTCTTTAGTTGCAGCACCTTTTCTAACTTCTAGAGGTTTTCTGCAACCCTTAGCTTCCAACCCTCCTTTCTCCATTCATAGCAACTTTAAGCAGGGGTAAAGATGGAGCTATATAGGTCAAAGTTCACATATACTGTTGAAATTGTTGTTTAGTTGCTAAGTCACATCCAACTTTTTTGAGACCCCATGAACTTCAGCCTGCCAGTCTCCTCTGTCCATGGAATTTCCCAGGCAAGAATACTGGAGTGGGTTGCTAGTTCCTTCCCCAGAGGATCTTCCCGACCCAGGGATGAAACTCGAGTCTACTGCCTTGGCAGGTGGGTTCTTTACCACTGAGCCACCAGGGAAGCAGAGAAGGCAATGACACCCCACTCCAGTACTCTTGCCTGGAAAATCCCATGGACGGAGGAGTCTGGTAGGCTGCAGTCCAGGGGGTTGTGAAGGGTTGGACATGACTGAGCTACTTCACTTTCACTTTTCACTTTCATGCATTAAATGAAATGGAAACCCACTCCAGTGTTTTGCCTGGAGAACCCCAGGGATGGCGGAGCCTGGTGGGCTGCCATCAATGGGGCTGCACAGAGTCCGACACGACTGAAGTGACTTAACAGCAGCAGCAGCAGCACCAGGGAAGACCAGTATTGAAATTAAGATGGTGTTAACCTGAGCTAGGTTCTTACAGATGACAGTAACAACAGTAATCTTCATTGCGCCCACTAAGACAATAACTCAAAAATATATAATAAAAGAAAAAAGGAAATTAGTACACTAGCAACTATGTAGCATGCACACAAAAAATTTAAAGTAATGGAAAGAAGACTGAAGTCAGGAAGATGGCCAAATAAGGTGTCCCTTGCTCATATATCCCCATCAGTGAGTTTTGTACCCAGCCATGGACAAAAGTGCCTTTTTGGAGCTGTGAGATCCAGCACCATATGCCAAGCAACCTGGGAGGAGTCCTGCCCACCCATTCACCCACGCTAGGTCAAAAGCATACAGATCATGGTCCTGACTGTGAGATCTGCAGTAGCCTGTGAATTGGCACCTCATCTGTGGTTTGGAAGCCCTTGGAGAACAGAGACTTAGACAATTACCCACAGATGACAGAGCCTATGTGGAAGCCAAGTTTGTACTAGAGAAGTCCAGGTTTGAACACCACACAGTTGGAACAAAAAATTCAAGTTCGGATGCACTGGAGACAGTAAGAGGACCAGTTTCACATTACGTGCATCACCGTTCCCCCAGAGTGGTGTAACTCAGTGCCAAGAAAAACCTTCTTGGCTGGTGTGATTATTTCTCCTGGGAGGTTGGTGACTGGCAGGGTGGGAGGGAGGAAGTGAGGGTGTGAACTTCTCCAGTCTCCCAACTATGTGGACACTGCTATGGAGACCCATTTCTTTCTTGCTCCACAGAGAGTACTAAGTCCTAAACTGCATGACCAGGGGTTAAGAAGAGGTTGGGAACGCAGCAAGTAGAACTTTAGGGGAGGGACTTCCCTGGTGGTTCAGTGGTTACGACTTCGCCCTTGCAATGCAAGGGGTGCAATTCGATCCCTGGTCAGGGAGCTAAGAGATCAGATGCCTCCGGCCAGAAAAAAGCAAAACATAAAGCAGAAGCAACACTGTAACAAAAATTCAATAAAGACTAAAAAAATGGTCCACATCAAAAAATATTTTTAAAAAAGAATTTAGGGGAGGCATCAGAGGGAGGCAAATCCTAGTAATTGCATTGCAGACCCCAAAGATCTCAGCTGCAAATCCTCCTAAGAGGCCCGCATCACCACAGGAGCCTCCCCCACATCCATACCCAACCTGTGGTTGTTCCCAGTGACGGTCCCTGAAAACGACTAGAGTGAGCTTGGCAGGCACCTAGGGAGCACACGCAGTGAAAAACCTGCCTGAGCCTGGGCGCCACCTAGTGAGCACACGCAGAAAACCCGCCTGAATCTGTGCGCCAGGCAGAGACCTACCTTGGCTTTAGTTCTGCCCTTGACAAAGCAAGCCAGGCTGTCAGCACTTGGCCTGGTGTGAGGAAAGGAGGCAAGCAAGTTGTAGGATTCTGCCACAAGAGGGAGCTTAAAGCATGCAGCAAGCATATATTTAGACGTCCTGAGACAGCGTCAAAATCCCTAAGTACTTCTCTCCTGAAGTCACTCAGTTACGACCTGAGAGTGTGACTGCTTCTTCAGATTCAAACAAAGTGGGACTTCCCTGGTGGCCAGTGGCTAACACGCGGCGCTCGCAGTGAGGGGGCCTAGGTACAATCCCTGGCCAGGGAACTAAGGATCCTGAATGCTGCAGGGAAGATCGAAGATCCCAAGGGCGGCAACTGAGACCTAATGTAGCCAAACAAATAAATATTCTAAAAAAAAAAAAAAACTTTGAAGAAAGTGACACAAGACTTCAAGAAATATGAAAAATCAAGGAAACATGACAGCGTCAAAGGGTCCCAATAATTTTCCAGTAACTGACTCCAAAGACGTGGAGATCTATAATTTCCCTGAAAAAAAGAATTTAACATGGCCTTTTTAAGAAATCTCAATGAGCTACAAGAATGTGAAGAAAGTAATTCAACAAAATTAGGCAAAAAATGCACAAAATGAGGAGCTTAACAAAGAGATAGAAACAAATTTTTAAAATTCTGGGGCTGGAGATACAGTGAATGAAATGAAAAATGCAATAGGTTCCATCAACAGCAGAATGGACCAAGAAGAAGAATTTGTAAAATAGAAGACAGGACCTTTGAAATTGTTAGAGGAGAAGGAAAAAGAAAAAGATTGAAGAATGACTTTGTGGTCTACAGAATAAAGAAACAATCTGTGAATTACTGAAGTCCTAGAAGGAGAAGAGATGGGGGAATGGGAGAAAAAAACCTTATTTAAAGAAATAGTGGCTAAGAACCTCCCAAATCTGTAGAGAGATTTAGATATTCAAGTTGATGAAGTTCATAGGTCCCCAAATAAATTCAAAGAGACCTTCTCCAAGACATATTTTAATAAAACTGTCAAAAATCAAAGACAAAGAGAGAGTTTTTAAAGGAGCAAGAGAAAAGCTTGCAACTTAAAAAACAACACCCATAGGCTGTCATTAGATTTCTCATAAAGAAATTAACAGTCAGGAGAGTGGGATGTTATCATCAAAGTGCTTAAACAACAACAACAGCAACAAAACTGCCAATCAAGAACATTCTCCCTGGAAAAGTTGTCCTTTAGAAATAAAGAAAGAGAAAGATTTCCCCAGATAAATAAGAACTGAAGGAATTTACTACCACTAGAACTGCCTTAGAAGAATGGCTGAAAGGAGTTCTGTAAATGGAAATAAAAAGACACAAATTAGTGATATGAAAATACACAACACATAAAGGTAATCGTATAGTCAAATTCAGAATACTCTAGTACTGCAGTCTAATTATATATTAACGACTTAACTCTAATACCAATGTTAAAGAACAAAAGTATTAAAAATAAATCTAGCCACAATAATGTGTTACACGCAGAGAGGCTAATTGTAGCATAACAAACATAAAGAGGGGTTAAGTAAGTAGATGGAGAAGTTCTATAAAGTCAGCAAAAACAAGATGAGGAGCTGCTGTGGCTCAGATCATGAACTCCTTCTTACCAAATTCAGACTCTAATTGAAGAGAGTAGGGAAAACCACTGGATCATTCAGGTACAACCTAAATCAAATCCCTCAGGATTATACAGTGGAAGTGACAAATAGATTCAAGGGATTAGATCTGATAGACAGAGTACCTGAAGAATACAGATGGAGGTTCATGACGTTGTACAGGAGGCAGCAATCAAGACCATCCCCAAGAAAAAAGAAATGTAAAATGGCAAAATGGTTGTCTTAGGAGGCCTTACAAATAGCTGAGAAAAAGAAGAGAAACTAAAAGCAAAGGAGAAAAGGAAANCTCTAGATTAGTCATCACATCATCATGAGTATCTGGGTCATGAAGATCTTTTTTGTACAGTTCTTCCGTGTATTCTTGCCACCTCTTCTTAATATCTTCTGCTTCTGTTAGATCCATACCATTTCTGTCCTTTATTGAGCCCATCTTTGCATGAAATGTTCCCTTGGTATCTCTAATTTAGATGTTGATAAAAGATTGATATAGCATTTTATGACTATTTATACTTTTTCATAGCATAGTAGCTGATGAATTGCCAAATGGATTGTCCAGCCAGGTCTTTGGCCCATTTTATTGGACATAGGAGGATGAATTCAATCATCCTTATTAATCAAGAGGGCTTCTTTTCACCAGTTAAAATAGCTGAGGTTCCTCTGCACCTGTTAAGAATTTGATTTCCAGTTAACACAGTCCAGAGAAAGAAGAGCATTTTAATTATTTTCTCCATTTCTCCTTTACTCTGCACAAAGTAAACAGGCTTCTTTGGTGAAAGCTCCTTCTCACAGTTTGACAATTCATCAGCCATCTCTGAGTGCCTCTCTTCTTTTTGCTTTTAAGCTGGATGTTCAGACATTTATCTTCACGGAGGTGAACAGAGCAAACACCTTTAAATATGGCATCGATATGCCCCGGCCCAGATGAAAGCCTCTAAGTCAGTTCCCCTAAGTCCTGTTACTACACATTAACTCCAGACAGGATTATCTACCAGCCTGCCAGTCAAGATGTTCATGGGAAAGGGGGAGAAAATAGAGAGCAAAGAGCTTTTCTTTGCCCTGGGACTAGTGGGATGAAAATGTTTTTCTTACCTCACTTTTATTCCCATGGATACAAATTACAGTTACTGCTGTATATGCTATAGGGAAAAAAAAATGATCAGAAATGCTTACACATTTCCTTAGGCTTAATTTCCAAAAAGGTAGACAGAAACTAAATCTTATTTATCTGTGTATATAATTCATAGCATATTTTAAATCAATAGATTAAATACAGAAGAAATTCAGCAGTTGTGCTCTGAAGAAGTGACAATTTAGATTGGATTGGTTTGGAGTTAATGAAATAATTAGTACCGTTTCAATATGATTAATTTATAGCTGTATATTAAGCACTCAATTAATTTAAGAAATTGAGCTCCCCAAGTGCTGGCTGAAGAAGGGAAATGACTCAGCAATGGCAAAGTGTAATTGCCGTTTAAGTCTTCCAAGTCATTGGAATCATCTATTGCCATATTTCCACCTTACCACATTGACTCTAGGAAATGACTTCTGAAGGAAGCCCTATAAGCAAAACTTGAAGACCAGAAGGGTCCTTTGTATAATAACTGGATTATGGAGTGAGAGAGCAGGTGAGAAAGAGCTTTTCATGATATGATTCATGAGTATCCTATGGACAAACATAAAAGGCAAGATGTTGAGGAGCTTTTTAGTTACAGCTTATGGGGATAAAAATATCACTGCTGTTTCTAAATCCCTTCAAGTTTGTCTTAAATAATTGAAATAAAAATGCCCCTTTCATGGTCACAGAAGAGACACTTCCTCTCTCCTTCTTATATATATCCATGATTCTGTTTTACTTTTTGCTGAATAGATTTTTTGACTACTATGTGCGTGCCATGCTCAGTCACTCGGTCATGTCCTAATCTTTGCGACCCCGTGGACTGTAGCCTATCAGGCTCCTCTGTCCATGGGATTTTCCAGGCAAGAATAGTAGAGTGGGCTGCCATTTCTCTCTCCAAGCTATCTTCCTGACCCAGGCATCACACCCACGTCTCCTACATCTCCTGCATTAGCAGGTGGCTTCTTTTTGCCACTGAGCCACCTGGGAAGCCCTGAATGGACTTTTTGACTACTGTACCTCTGCTCTTCCTTGATCCAGCGATCCCACTGCTGGGCATACACACTGAGGAAACCAGAATTGAAAGAGACATGTGTACCCCAATGTTCATCGCAGCACTGTTTATAATAGCCAGGACATGGAAGCAACCTAGATGTCCATCAGCAGACGAATGGATAAGAAAGCTGTGGTACATATACACAATGGAGTATTACTCAGCCATTAAAAAGAATACATTTGAAGCAGTTCTAATGAGGTGGATGAAGCTGGAGCCGATTATACAGAATGAAGTAACCCAGAAAGAAAAACATCAATACGTATACTTACATATATATATGGAATTTAGAAAGATGGTAATGATAAACCTGTACACGAGACAGCAAGAGATACAGATGTATAGAACAGCCTTTTGGACTCTGTGGGAGAGGGAGAGGGAGGGATGATTTGGGAGAGTGGCAGTGCAACATGTATGATATCATAAGTGAAATGAATCGCCGGTCTAGGTTTGATGCAGGATGTAGGATGCTTGGGACTGAGGCACAGGGATAATCCCGAGAGATGGTGTGGGGCGGGAGGGGGGAGGTGTGGGTCGGGATTGGGAGTTCATGTACACTCGTGGCTGATTCATGTCAATGTATAGCAAAACGAATACAGTATTGTAAAGCAAAACAAACTAAAAAATAAAAATTAGTTTAAAAAAAAAAATAAAGGAGATCAGTCCTGGGTGTTCTTTGGAAGGANGTCTAGGTTCAATGCATGATACAGGATGCTTGGGGCTGGTGCACTGGGATGACCCAGAGGGATGGTATGGGGATGGAGGTGGGAGGGGTTTTCAGGATTGGGAACACGTGTACACCCATGGCGGATTCATGTTGATGTATGGCAAAACCAATACAATCTTGTAAAGTAATTAGCCTCCAATTAAAATAAATAAATTTAAATTAAAAAAAAAAAGAAAATTAGAGATACCAAGGGAACATTTCCTGCAAATTTTCATGTGTACAATAAAGGACAGAAATGGTATGAACCTAACAGAAGCAGAAGAGATTAAGAAGAGGTGGAAAGAATACACAGAAGAACTATACAAAAAAGATTTTCATGACCCAGATAACCATGATGGTGGGACCACTCACCTAGAGCCAGACATCCTGGAATGCAAAGTCAAGTGGGCCTTAGGAAACACCACTATGAACAAAGCTAGTGGAGGTGATGGAATTCCAGTTGAGCTATTTCAAATCCTGAAAGATGATGCTGTGAAAGTGCTACACTCAAGATGCTAGCAAATTTGGAAAACTCAGCAGTGGCCACAGGACTGGAAAATGTCAATTTTCATTCCAACCCCAAAGAAAGGCAATGCCAAAGAATGTTCAAACTACCATACAGTTGCACCATCTCACACGCTAGTAAAGTAATGCTCAAAATTCTCCAAACCAAGCTTTAACAGTGTGTAAACTGTGAAATCCCAGATGTTCAAACTGGATTTAGAAAAGGCAGAGGAATCAGAGGTCAAATTGCCAGCATCTGTTGGATCATCGAAAAAGCAAGAAAGTTCCAGAAAAAACATCTACTTCTGCTCTGTTGACTATGCCAAAGCCCTTGATTGTTTGGATCACAACAAACTGTGGAAAATTCTTAAAGAGATGGGAATACCAGACCACCTGACCTGCCTCTTGAGAAACCTGTATGCAGGTCAGGAAGCAACAGTTAGAACTGGACATGGAACAACAGACTGGGTCCAAATTGGGAAAGGAATACGTCAAGCCTATATATTGTCACCCTGCTTATTTAACTTATATGCAGAGCACATCATGTGAAATACCAGGCTGGATGAAGCACAAGCTAGAATCAAGATTGCTGGGAGAAATATCAATAACCTCAGATATGCAGATGTTCCACCCTTATGGCAGAAAGCGAAGAGGAACTAAAAAGCCTCTTGATGAAAGTGAAAGCGGAGAGTGAAAAAGTTGGCTTAAAACTCAACATTCAGAAAACTAAGATCATGGCTTCTGGTCCAATCACTTCATGGGAAATAGATGGGGACATGATGGAAACAGTGAGAGGCTTCATTTTTGCGGGCTTCAAAATCACTGCAGATGGTGACTACAGCCATGAAATTAAAAGACACTTGCTCCTTGGAAGAAAAGATATGACCAACTTAGCATATTAAAAAGCAGATGCATTCCTTTGCCAACAAAGGTCCGTCTAGTCAAAGTTATGGTTTTTCCAGTGGTCATGTATAGATGTGAGAGACGGACTATGAAGAAAGCTGAGTGCTGAAGAATTTATGCTTTTGAACTGTGGTGTTGGAGAAGACTCCTGAGAGTCCCTTGGACTGCAAGGAGATCCAACCAGTCCATCCTAAAGGAGATCAGTCCTGAATATTCATTGGAAGGACTGATGCTGAAGCAGAAACTCCAGTACTTTGTCCACCTGATGCAAAGAACTGACTGATTGGAAAAGACCCTGATTCTGGGAAAGAAAGAAGGCAGGAGGAGAAGGCGACAAAAGAGGATGAAATGGTTGGATGGCATCACCAACTCAAATGGAGATGAGTTTGAATAAGCTCTGGAAGTTGGTGATGGACAGGGAAGCCAGGCATGCTGCAGTCCAGAGAGATCGCAAAGAGTCGGACATAACTGAGTGGTTGAACTGAAGTAAGTAGAGTTTTGGTATGCAACCAAAGTTGTTATCAGTGCAAATAGACTATTATATCTATAAGTTGTATTATGTGAGCTTCAAGTAACCACAAAGCGAAAAACTACAAACTACATAAAAGCTGATACATAAAAGGTAAAGAGAAGGTAATCAAAACTCACCACTTTGAAAAAATACCAGTTCACAAAGGCAATGGGAGAGGAAGAAAGAAACCAGGCAACTACAAAATAATCAAGAAACAGTAAGACGGCAGTTTAAGTCTTTTCCTACCAATTATTACTCTCAATGTGAATGGATTAAATTCTCCACAAAAAGCATAGTGTGACTGAATGGATTACAAAGACAGGACCTGACTATATGCTTCCTACAATAAATTTACCTCAGTTTTAAGGACACACACAGGCTCAGAGTGAAAGGATGGAAACAGATATTTCATGCAAGTGGAAACCAAAAGAATAGAAGTAGCTATACTCTCCCAGGTGGCGCTAGTGGTGAGGAAGACAAAATAGACATTCAGCCAAAAACTGGAAGAGACAAGGAACGTCACTGTATGATGACCAAGGTGTCAATTCATCAAGGGAACGCAACAATTATAAGTACATGTGCACCCAACATTGAAACAATTAAGTATTCATATTAAACAAATACTAATAGATCTAAAAGGAAAAATAGACAGCAATATAATAATAGTAGGGTACTTGAATACATCATTTTCAGCACTAGATAGGTTTTCCAGAGAGAAGATCAATAAGAACATTTTAAACTTGAGCTATACTTTAGACAAAATACACCTGCAGTAAAATAGAACATTTCACTCGGCAGAAGCAGAATACGCTTCTTCTCCATTATACACAAAACATCTTCCAAGATAGATCGTATGATAGATAACAAATTAAGTCTCAATAAATGTATGAAAATTGAAATCATGGCAAGTATCTTTTCTGAACACAATGGTATAAAGCCATAAATAAATAACAGGAGAAAAAGTGGAAAATTCACAAATATGATAATCAAACAAACCCTCCTAAACAATGAGTAAATGAAGAATCACAAGGAAAGTCAAAAGATATCTTGAAACAGTGAAAATGGAAATGAAAACTTGTAAGAGCAGCAAAATATTCTAAGAGGGAAGTTTATAGTGATTAATATCTTCACCAGAAAAAAAAAAAGATTTCAAATAAACTAACTATACACTTTAAGAAACTAGAAAAAAGAGGAACAAACCCGGCCCAAAACTAGCAGAAGGAAGGAAATACCAAAGATCAGAACAGAAATAAATTAAATTGAGTCCAGAAAAACAACAGAAAAGATCAACAAAACTAAGAGCTGTTTTTTTTTAAGATAATCAAAACTTGACAGTTTGTTACACTAACTAAGATAAAGAGGAAAAAAAGGCTCAAATAAATAAAATCAGAAATTAAAAAGAAAACATTACAACAATACCACAGAAATGTGAGGGATTATATGGGACTACATGAACAATTTACACTAACAAATTAGATAACATAAAGTGATGGGTAAATTCCTAGAAACATGCAACCTACAAAAAAACAAATTATGAAGAAACAGAAAATCTGAACAAACTAATAATAAGTAAGGAGATTGAATCAGCAATCAAAAATCTTCTAACAAAGAAAGGTCCAGGACTAGAAGGTTTCCCTGATGATTTTTATCAAACATTTAAGGAAAAATGTTTTATCAAACATTTAAGGAAAAAATGTTTATCAAAACATTTACAAAAATGTTTTGTAAACTCTTCCAAAAAACCAAAAAGGAGGCAACATGCTAAAACTGATTTTATGAGGCCAGCATTACTTTGATATCAAAGCTGTATAAAAATATCACAAGAAAAAAAGACTACAAGCCCATGCTCCTGATAAATGTAGATGCAAAAATTCTCAACAAAATATCCCAAGCTGAATTCAAGAGCACATTAAAAGAATTTTATACCACTATCAAGTGGGATTTAACCATGTAAGGGTGATTCAACATACGCAAATCAATAAATATGATGCACCACATTAATAGAATGAAAGCTAAAAATCATACAATTCTCTCAATAGGTGTAGAAAAAGCATGTGATGAAATACAAAATCCTTCCATGATAAAAACTCTTAACAAATGGGATATAAAGGAATATACTTCAACATAATAAACGCTGTAGATGACATGTCCAGAGTGAACATCACACTCAGCAGTATAAGGTTAACAGCTGAAACAGTGGTCTTAAGACATGCTTGCAAATTATTTAACATGCCTTACATTTAGATAGGTGGCCTGTGTTCTCTTCCCTTGCACCTGGGAGCCTAAAAGGAAAATGGGGAAATTCCTTGCATCTCCTTGACCTTGGTACCCCTATTTCCTTCCTTTTTCTACAGAAAGTATTTTATTTCCAAAAAGCAGAAGCTTTAATATCAGCCAGAGGTCACATCTTGTGGTCTGACTGGGCGTAGCTCCCACCTTCCCTAGCACCCCTGACCTGAGAATAAAAACAGGCCAGCGTCAAGTCACACTTTTCTCTTTAATTCCTTAACATCCTCCTCAGGACAGGGTGATGGCTCAGCAGATTTATTACTCCATCTTGTGATACATTCACAAAGATAAGGGCCTTTCAACCACTAACTGATTCCTTATTTTTTTCTGTTCTCTATAAAAGACATGCAGAGCCATTAGAGGAACAGAGAGGCTGAGACCAACTCAGAAACCAGCGGCTGCCATGGTGAAGCTCAAGTCTTCACCTTCAACAGAGCCCTTCTGTGTCAGCGCTTTCAGCACCCAGGTGCTTGCTCAGCCATGCAAACACCCCTCTTCTTCCTTCTGAAGCACATCAACCCCTCTCTGGGGCACAATGAGGCATCAGAGCAGAAGGGTATTCACACTCTCACTTTAACAACTGCTTTTACAAGATCAGGACAAGTCTGAGATGGGAAAGGAGTGAGCCTGAGTGCACAGCTGCTCCTACGCAGAGCCTGGATGAGAATTCCAGCTGTGAACATAAAATTCAGCTCCTCTCAGTCCAGTTCAGTCCAGTTCAGTCACTCAGTCATATCCGACTCTTTGCGACCCCTTGGACCACAGCA